>MUZC01004440.1:411359-422255 GCA_002072015.1 Radix auricularia | reverse complement strand
ATATATATATATATATATATATATATACATACATGATTAAATATATTTATATGTAAGTATAAATATATGTAAATATCAATATTAAATTGAAATTAAACATTTTCTATTTCGCCTTTAGTGAGAAACTAACGCACGCGGAATGTAAGATAGAACACTATCAGACATCATGCGATGACACTTCAATGAAGTTGTGGACCACCACTGAATGCATGATGTTGCCGCCGGTGTGCCAGAACAAAAAATCGTTACAGAAGTATAACGAAATTTGTGGACAGGTGGGTCATCATTAATTTGGTCTGCTAGCGACCACAAAGATTGTTTTTGATTTAATCTTTGTAATCGGAATTTCGGATCTAAGCCAATTATTATACATGTCGACGGGCAAGGGTTGATGTAGCATAATACGTTTATTTCATTTGTCACGCAGTCGTATTCGGGTAACTGGAGATTGAGCCAAGTCGAATATCTTACCCTCCGTGGTCACAATAACTAACATGACCTTAACAATCCCAAGATGCATGGTACTCATGTTTTTATAATGTTTATGCAGCTTAAAGCTGTTTATGCTAACGTTATTCTGGTTAAACAAAGATGAACAATAAAACAGCAAAGTTATATGCTGCATTAAAAAAAATAACACATGAATTTTAAGATTTAACAATAAAACAAAATACAAGAAATTAATAAAGAAAATGCGATAGTTTAAAATTGAGTATTCAAGCTATAAACACGACGGAAACAATGCACGAGGATATCGTCCCTCTAATACCCGTAATACTTATGAAATGATTAACATAATAAGATATAAATTAAGATTTATTAATTTGGCATAATGTAACGAGTGCATTTTAAATTTTAAAAACAAAACGTCAGTTAGTATATAACATACTGAATTTCCATTTAATTCTGCAACAGGCTTATTCAACTAGAACTCCAGAGGTCAGAACAACAAGGAATACTTCATTTATCCTTACTACTAAAATTAAAGTGACTGTAATTCCACCATTTACCACTCAACCACAGCAAAATGGGGCCACTGGTCAGACACAGCTAACCGGAGCCACTGAGTCAATTCAGTCTACAGGACGAACACAGCCAAGTGAGACCACTGGTCAGACAAAGCTAACCGGAGCCACAGAGCCAATGCAGTCTACAGGACGAACACAGCCACGTGAGACCACTGGTCAGACAAAGCTAACCGGAGCCACAGAGCCAATTTGGTCTACAGGACGAACACAGCCAAATGAGACCACTGGTCAGACAAAGCTAACCGGAGCCACAGAGCCAATGCGGTCTACAGGACGAACACAGCCAAATGAGACCACTGGTCAGACAAAGCTAACCGGAGCCACAGAGCCAATTTGGTCTACAGGACGAACACAGCCAAGTGAGACCACTGGTCAGACAAAGCTAACCGGAGCCTCGGAGCCAATGCAGTCTACAGGACGAACACAGCCAAATGAGACCACTGGTCAGACAAAGCTAACCGGAGCCACAGAGCCAATGCAGTCTACAGGACGAACACAGCCAAGTGAGACCACTGGTCAGACAAAGCTAACCGGAGCCACAGAGCCAATGCAGTCTACAGGACGAACACAGCCAGCCCTGACCATAGAAACGACGCACGGCCTTATCCAAACTCCTTGGCTCACAAACGATGGCACTCAACCAATCCAAACAACCACATTGCCCAGCACGACATCCTACTCTGATGGTGCCGCCTCTGTTACTGTGTCAATTGCATTATTGTTTATTACCGCTGGAATATGGTCACTACTTTAAAAGTCTCTATGAGTTACAAGCGTTAGAAAATATTAGATCAATATCTGTTCGGTCGGTTTGATTCTACTTTTCGTTGATCCACTTGAATTGTGAATTTATGACGCTTGTATATGGTTTAAAAATAAGCATTAATAAAACAGATTGTGTTTTGACTGATCATGTTGGTTAAGAAAATCGAATAATTTTGTTTTATATGTTAGAGTAAATAGTCAGAATAAATTTTTGAAACGTAATGCAATAAACGTGAATTTTATAGAGTTTAAAAATAATAAAAGAGGATTCGCGCGCAGCATGCGCCGCAGATTTGCTCATCATAGATAGTGCAAAGAACGGGAGAGGGGGTGTGGGGGTGGGTGAGAGAATGAACACAAACAGCAGCACGCAGAAATGAAAAATATTTTTAAAAAGAGAGTAAATGTGGAGATATGTGCACAGTGGTTGTTGTTACCTGCCCCCCACACATTACTACTATCTCTTGCCAAATATAAACTGTCATTTTCCGACTCTGCTTTTTCCTAATGCTTTATTTTGAGCGTTGCGCCTTAAAATTCTTTATTGTCAAATTACGTGCGCACCTTTTCGTTTGTATCCGCTTAAAAGAACGCTAACTTCCAGTAATCTGCCAAAACTATCTCGATAAAATGTTTGTTACCTGGGGTCATGCTGCTAAAGAAATGGAGACAAGGAAATAGAATGCTATTATGTTTCAAGATTGAGGAAGTGGTTGAGACTAGACGTAAATCTGTGCCAAAAAAGTTTTTAAAAACTAATTGTATCTTCTACAAGCTGTTAAAAACCACTAAAGTTAATCTATAAAAATATTTATAAATGAATTGTTATATAATGTACCAACTGTTGTCAATGGTAGGGTATATGAAACAAATGTTTGAGACCATTTTGTGTTCCCAAAATTTTAATAAACAAATCTATCCAGTCACAAACATTTTCAGATAAACACGTCTTTTCAACATTTGTATACCACCATCTTGTATCCACAAATGTCTTTAAAAATCTCGTACCCACAAATTTTATACAAATCTTGTATACACAAATGTTATAAAAACATTGTATCCACAAATGCTATAAAAATCTCGTACCCACAAATGTTATACACATCTTGTATCCACAAATGTTTTAAAAATCTTGTATCAACAACTGTTTAGAGATGATGGTCCTAGTGAAGCTCATCGACTCCGCAAATTTCAAATTGACGTCTTGTTTAGAAGGAGGTCATACCCGGAAACAGTTTTAATATCCGCTATCAATAGAATTATAGGCAACGAAAATGTTGAGATCATCTTTGTCTGATAAATGTGATCGATCCAAATTTATTTTAACGTTTTACCCTAACAATTTGAAAGCCCGCCAGGTGCTTCTAAAAACCGACCAATCCTCATGGCTGACCCTCTAACCCAGAAGGTCTTCAAAAAAAAAAACTCCTTATTTTGAAATCCGGAGAGATAGAAGCCTCAGAGATATAATTGTAATAAGTCACCTTCCCACAATGAAAGCACATATTGGAACAAAAGGTTGCAACCATAACCGTTGTAATACTTGCCCATATATTGTTGAATTTAACAAAATTTCCTTCCGTCTTGAAAAACTCACAATAAAAGATTTATTCACTAGCACAAGTCTCAACGTGATTTATGCAATTCTTTGCAAAAGATGTAATAAAATTTACGTGGGGGAGGCAGGTCGTCATCTTGGAGATCGGTTTGGAGAACACCTTTGCATTATAAATAAACAGGCTCAATGTCATGTGTCTAAACATTTGAACAGTGTTAACCATGACGGCATTTTGGATATTGCAGTTACTGGTATTTTATATGCAACCAATATCCATGATAGGATCCACTTGGAAAATAGACTCATAAACGATTTGGTATGTTGGCTCCATTTGCAATTAATCAAATTCATAACCTTACTTAACTGCAAAATCGTTCTCCGTTTGTGGTTTTCACTGTATTCTTTAGATACTATGGCTTCCTCGTTTTTTCATGTACCCTCTGGCCTTGTTTCTTTTTGTTTTTCCTTTCTTTTCATTTTACATATACATTTTATGATATAATATTTTTAGGACTCATGTAAGTACGTATTTCATGTTATTGATCTGATGCAGGGAATTGACGAAACCTATACTGTACACTGTAAAAATCTTACCGTTAAATCACAGTACATTGATAAAAATGAGCTTCCATTAAGGGAACGTATAATTGGGTATGTTAACGGTAACATACCGTTGATGACTTACCGTTATTTAGTGACCGAATGTCGTAAACTCTTAGGACACAGTTAACGATAAGTTAACATTATTTTATTTTAAAAAAACGATAACCACCAGCCCCCCCAAAAAAATTTATTTTTTTTAGGGCACTCCGACCCCCAGTCATTTACGGCACCCTAACCTCCAGTAATTTAGGGCACCCCAANCCCCCCACCCCCCCCCCCCCCCAGTAATTCAGCCCTTGTTTTAACGTTATATCCTAGACAGCAATACTAGCTGGAAGCAAATAAACGAGAAAAGTATTTTAACAATTAATAAAAATTTGATAAGTCCATTCAGGTCATAAAAGTATCAACATTCATCTTTGTGTCCATTCAAAGTCCAAGAAATCGCTTATAAGCTAGCAACTTGTTTGCAAAGGCCTTCATTTGTTGCTTTTCCTTTACTGGGTGAGCTGCTGCTGTTATTTTTTATCTTGTATGCACCTAATTGAAAAAGAAAGGAATAAAAGGTATATTTACTTCTGTAACGGAAAATACATTTAAAAGAAAGAATAACATGATGGAAAAACACAAATACATTTGTAGCAGTTAGTGTTTCTAAAAATTGTATCTTAAAACAGAGCTGTTCGAAGCATCCCAGCTGAATACCAAACCAGTCAATGTTATAAATGTGTGTAAAAGGTTTTTTTTAAAAAAAACTTTATTTGTTTCTTTTTTTAAAATCTTTTTAAATGTAAAAAAAAATTAATTAAAAATTTGTATTTTTTAAATTTATTTTTTTAAATATATTTTTTCTTAAATATTTTTTTTTCATTTAAAATGAATTAATTTTTTAAATTTCTTTGTACATAAGTTAAATCTTGTCTTAAAATAGACAAATTAGAGAAATTAGACAAATTAAACGTTATAATAACATTTTTCACATTATTTTTAAATTATTGGTGAAAAAATTACTTTGTCTTAAATCGGCTACCAAGAGAAAGCTGCTTCTAAAAAATCAGCCGTTAAAGTCTCTTGTAGGCTGAGTAAAAGGTCACACATACATTGATTAATGAACTGAACCTCCAGTCTGAGATTTCAATCTGATAGTCTACAAGTATAACAATAATAACATGATGACTAGAAGTAGAAGACAAAGTAGAAAATAAAACAGCTAAAAATTTAGTTTATTAAAAGTATCTATATAATCTGAAATGAGCCTTTTCTACAGTTAATCTCAGTTTATAAATGAAGCTCAAATTTATTGTCTTCTTGCACAACTAGTTTGCGTATTTTGTATTTCATCACCATCATCAACAGTCCCATGACAGTTGTGGTCGTTAGGAGGAGTGCATGGACACATCAACAGATAACGATCTCAACAGTGGCATATCTTGAGCGGCGGCCAATAATTTACTCTATCCCATTCTTTATGTTGTCAAGCCAGCTTTTCCTTTGTCGACATCTTTGCCGGTCCACTTCTACAGAGCAGTGAAGAATAATTTTGGCCAGGGTATCATGCCGCAGTACATGACCAAACCATGCCATGTTTAGTCAAGCTTAATCTAAAAGTACAAAACTTTAGTCAATTTTATTCTGCTAATACTTTTTTCCTCTCAAGCCAGCTCTGAAAGGTATTACTTTTTTTTCAATGAAATAAAGCGACATTATCATGTATTTGAAAGCTTTCTTATCTTGATGCACCCGAATTGAGGATCAAACAAACATGAATATTACCGGCGTAGCGTGGGTATGTGGCAGAACCCAAATTTTCCCCCACCCCCCCCCCCACACACACAAAAGAAAAAAATGCTAATGCTATAAATTAAATATAGCTATATATTAAGTTATTATAAGGGCATTAAACATTTTAATGTTCAAAATAAAAATAAGGTTTCAATTATTGAATATAATTGAAGTTTTTCCGTCTTTCATCGTGGCGCAATCTTTCGTGTGTCAATGTTTTCAGCCATACCTTGCTCAATAGCCATAATAGCTATAGATTAGACACAGAGGTGTCACTGGGCTTGGTGTCACCCAGAGGGGAAGCTCATGGTGTCACTACCTAACTACTTACACCATAAGCCTCCTCCGTGTCTCCAAGTGCCAAACAACAGAAACATACAGAATTTGACTTTTTGATGTCACCCCTTGTGATGGTGTCGACCGGTGCATTCTACACCCACCACACCTCTCTATAGTGAAACCTCTGATTATACAATTTTAGTTTATTCGTTATTAAATCGCCGTTAATTTTTCGTTACATTAGCTTCAGATGAGCTAATTAAACACCTTGCATTACTTAATACAGTTTTTTAGCAATGCTCGAATAATAAATAATTGATATTCTTTTAGGAAAGTTCCTTCGATCCGCAATATCTTAATCAACGTGAAAAATCAACTAGTCTTCAAATTATTATCTTTTTCTTACACGTGGGGTTCAAATATTCTTTGCGTGACAACGTCATGAGAGATAGTATTTCAAAGTCTAGTAGATTAACTGGTTTACGTTGATCATATCTATTTTCTTAATTCTATATAACTGCCAAAACACTCACACGAATGTCTACAGTAATCTTATCTTATGAAGAATGTAACTTTCTCCTCAGTTGTTTTTGTACATAGCAATAATTATATCCATTATATATTCACTTCGATCATCAAACAATTTTTTTCTCTCTCATTCTTTCATTGGAATGTTCAATGAAAAAAATAAGTTTGCCACACAAAATTTTATCAAATGTCAAAGCATCATTTAAGTATTCCATTAGTTTCAATGTGAGTAGCTTCTGCTAAGCATTTTTAAGCATTATAAATAACGAGCAAAATACCCGTGCTGCGCTACGGGGTAGGCACAATAAGAATAACTTTATTTAGTTTTGGGTCTCAAATTCTCCTTTAAAATGAATGTAAACGCATTTGAAATTAGGGTAGTGATAAATCAAACCTCTTCTTAATAAAAACCACGATATGTGTGTCGAGAAAAATAAAAATATTATTAATTTAAGTATTACCCATCAATTTTGGTATTTCTGCTTTAATATAGCATCATCATTATCATCCGTGGCTCTACAACCCATGTAGGGCCCTGGCTTGCTCTACCACATCCTTCCAGCTACAGCCCATGTAGGGCCCTGGCCTGCTCAACCACATCCTTCCATTCAGATCGATTGATGGCTTTCTTTCACCATGCTCGAACCCCTTTAATAACGCATTTTATATATTCTACGTGAATAACAAATGTCGTTAACAGTTTAAAAAATCTAACGGGCAAGGCTCACTTTCTTTTCACGTCAATCAAAACATGGAAAAAAATTTCTTTCCACGTGATTCCTTTGGTTCTTAAAAATAGCTAGCTAAACACCCATTTCATTTATAGTCTAAGCATGAAATTCGTTCAAGACAAATAGGATATTTTTAGCCAGATATTATTTGTGAATATTGTGGCTTGGGGAGAGTGGAAAATATGGTTTATTTGTTTTCAAGGCACATGTTCCTTTAACGTGAATAAAAACATAAGAACAATGCTGCTTTATAAGAAAATGATGAGAAATTGATCTCCTTATAAATTTTATGTCAATCATTATATATTCCCGCACATTTTTTTCTAATTGTAACAATTCACTTTATATCAATCTCTATTCCCGTTGTACACTATTCATCTAATAAACTCAAAACAGCTTGGCACAAAATGAGTTGTTGTCAGTTTGTTTTTTCGACATAACACGCACTTTCTTATGCTAGATCCTATTTATAAGTCGTATTACCCGTGATATTTCTTTACACTTGATATATTTTCACCTTAAAGAACAGTTTTTACCCGAAGCGTATGTCATGCAACCGCATCGTTCGAGAAATGTACCCAATTTTTTAAAATGGATGTTTCATTATTCGTTAGGTCTTAGAGTAAAATAAATTTTTTAAGATTACTTTTTTCATGGGAAAAGCTCTCCAAAACATTATTTCTAGGCTAAGCATGGCCCTAGTCAAATGAATTGGATTTTGTATGCGCCAGATATTAGTTATGTGAATATTGATGCTAAATTAAGTTAATTAAGTATGAGTTAATTTGTTTTAAAGTAACACCTTAAATTGCAAGTTTTGAGCTGAAAATGTACCCTGCTGGACACTTCGAACCCGGACGATTCGACCCCGGACTGTTCGACCCTGGCAGTTCGACTACAGGGCGTTTCTTCCCCCGTCGATTCGATCCCGGGCGAATCGATCCCGGACAGTTCCACCACGGGAATTTTCGACCTCAGGGCGTTTCGACCCTTTCGTTTCTAAATTGAGATTTTTTTCATTTATAATGTGCCACTTTATTACTATTCTTATTTTTAATAAATTTTTGGTATATTATGAATTAGAAATTAAAAACAGAATTTCAACTAATATCCCAAACCCACTTAAAATGGACCTAAGTTAAATTGTGTTTTAAAGATGTAAATATTAAAGTGGGGCAAAGATTTTCACTGTGATAACAAAAATAAATGATTTTTTTTTAAAATGTCGATAAGCTGAACAATGCACCTCGCAGGCGTTGGAACCATTACAAACGCGCGCCCTTCAATTTACTTCTTGTGTTCCTTAACAAAAAGCACCCTTCAAATAGTTTACAAAGTTGCTCCTCTATAAAAAAAATTACATCTCCGCTATTTAACCCCACTCTTACAACAGTGTATAAACTCTTATACACGTACCATTTTATTATTTAAAATCCCTGAGCGTTTACTTTCAATACGAATTTCCTTAATGTCAGTTTATAATGAAATCGATCCAAAACACTTACCTTAATTAAGTTAATCACGTAAGAGAAATACATCTTCCTCCTAACAAATATTTGCAATTGTTTTTATGATAAATCACTTGTTAAACGTTTCAAAAGCGATTCTGTGTTAATTTTTCTATTAATAAATTTCATTTTCTGTAATTTTGACTTGTTATACGCCCGTATAATATTTGCCTCTATCCGATTATATACGTAGTTGAATAAAAGCTTATATTAAAAGTAAAATAGATATTTCGTCAGCAATTAAATAATTTCTTCACATTTATTTCTATATTTATTTAACAGCGACTAAGAGAAATTAGTTCGACCCATCTTCGTGTGATTTTATTATTGTAAAATATAATTAAAAATTTTAGAAAGGTCACATTTTCTTTAAAAATAAATATGTGCCAATTAGCCTCAATCTTATCCAATTATATATTATAACTGTAAATAATGCACTTTCAATTGCGACTATAAGTTCTTTTCACTGTTTATTTTCCATTGTGGCAATCCATGCGAGTAATCGTCCAACTAATGATCAAGGGCTCATTTCTTCTAAAATGAAACATAAAGTAAAACAATCTCTGAAAAAATTATTGGAGATTGATCTTTTCATTAACAGTTTTTAAGTCACATTCAATGACTTCCCGTTATCTTTTATTCAAGCACACACGAAGAACGCATCGGCAGAAACGGAATTTTTCATAATCCGGTGCATAATTTTAACTATACATAAACCTTTACCTGGTAACGTCTTTTCAATATTTAATTTCACTTTTAGCAATCTATGAAATAAATCGTTATTTCACACCTAATACAAACACACAGTCACATGCACACACAGACGCACATACAAACACACACATGAACACACTCGCGCACATGCTTATTCACACACTCGGATTATAATCAACATAAAGAGTAACATCAAATAAATTAATATAATAAAAGCTTCATGACGCCACTTCATTTTTTACGGCGCTCAAAACCACACGCTCTGTTAATCTCAAAACCAAAATCATTATGATTTTACGTCTATATTTTCAATTAAAACAAAAAAAGTAATCCAGAGTTGCGGGCCATTGGGGATTCACACACACTGACGGACGCGCTTAGGCGCATTATATAATAGACGAGCAAAATACCCGTGCTACGCTACGGGGTAGGCACAATAAGAGTAACATTATTTAGTTTTGGATCTCAAATTCTCCTTAAAAATTAATATAAATGGATCTGGAAATTAGGGTTGTGATAAATCAAACCCTTCTTAATAAAAACAAAGATAAGTGTGTTTAGAAAAATTAACATTTTATTAGTTTAAATATTACCCATGAATTTTGGTGTTTCTGCTTTAATATAGCAACATCATTATCATCCGTGGCTCTACAGCCCATGTAGGGCCCTGGCTTGCTCAACCACATCCTTCCATTCAGATCGATTGATGGCTTTCTTTCACCATGCTCGAACCCCTTTAATAACGCATGGTATATTCTCTACCAGAATAACAAATGTCGTTAACAGTTACAAAAAGATAACGGGCAAAGTTCACTTTCTTTTCACGTGAGTCAAAACATTAAAACAATATCTTTCCACAGGATTTCTTTGGTTCTTAGAAATAGCTTGCTAAACACCCATTTGTTTTATAGTCTAAGCATGAAATTAGTTCAAGACGAATAGGATATTTTTAGCCAGATAATATTTGTGAATATTGTGGCTTGGGGAGAGTAGAAAATATGGTTTACTTGTTTTAAAGGCACATGTTCCTTTGACGTGAATAAAAACATAAGAACAATGCTGCTTTTTAAGAAAATGGTGAGAAATTGATCTTCTTATAAATTTAATGTCAATCATTATATATTCCCGCACATTTTTTCTAATCGTAAAAATTCACTTTATATATTTTTTTTCCCGTTGTAAACTATTCATCTAATAAACTCAAAACAGCTTGGCACAAAATGAATTGTTGTCAGTGTGCTTTTTGACATAACACGGACTTCCTTATGCTAGATCCTATGTATAAGTCGTAATACATGTGATATTTCTTTACACTTAATATATTTACCCCTTAAAGAACAGTTTTTACCCGAAGCGTATGTCATGCAACCGCATTGTTCGAGAAATGTACCCAATTTTTT
>MUZC01004440.1:372874-410538 GCA_002072015.1 Radix auricularia | reverse complement strand
CTCTTCCTCCTAACAAATATTTGCAATTGTTTTTTTTTATGATAAATCACTCGTTGAATGCTTCAAAAGCGGTTCCGTGTTAATTTTTCTTTAAGAAATTTTTATTCTCTGTAATTTTGACTTGTTATAAGCATGTATAAAATTTGCCTCCATCCGATTATATACATATAAAAGCTTATATTAAAATGTAAAATTGATATTTCGTCTTCAATTAAATAACTTCTTTACATTTATTCCTATAGCTATCCAATAGTGACAAAGGGAAATTCGTTCGAACCATTTTCGTATGATTTTATTATTGTAAAATACAATTAAAATGTTTAGAAGGGTTCCATTTCCTTTACAAATAAATATGCACCAATCTTACCCAATTACATATTATAACTATAAATAATGCAATTTCAACAGCGACTATAAGTTCTTTTCACAGTTTATTTTCCATTGTGGCAATTCATGCGAGTAATTATCAAACTAATGCGCAATGGCTCATTTCTTCTAAAATCAAACATAAAGTAAAAACCATCTCTGAAAAAATCATTGGAGATTGTTCTTCTAATTAACAGTTTTTTAAGTCACATTCAATGACTTCCCGTTATCTTTTATTCAAGCACCCATGCAGATCGCATCGGCAGAAACTTGTGTTCATAAAATTAACGGAATTTTTCATAATCCAGTGCATAATTTTAACTATACATAAAAGATTACGTGGTAACGTCTTTTCAATATTTAATTTCACTTTTAGCAATCTATGAAATAAATCGTTATTTCACAACTAATACAAACACACAGTCACACGCACACACAGACGCACATACACACATACACATAAACACACTCGCACACATGCATATTCACACACTCGCATTATAATCAAGATAAAAAGTAACATCAAATAAATTAATATAATAAAAGCTTCATGACGCCACTTAATTGTTTTTTTTTTACGGCGCGCAAAACCACACCCTCTGTTAATCTCAAACCCAAAACCATTTTGATTTTACGTCTATATTTTCAATTTTTAAAAAAGTTAGCAAGAGTTGCGTGGTATAGGGGCTTCACACACACACACACACACACACACACACACACACACTGACGGACGCGCTTAGGCGCATTATTATATAGATATAAAAGCCCAGGTCACTCACTCACTCACTCACTCACTCACTGGATATGGAACGTTGAGGAACGATGTACGACAGTCTACAGCAGTTAGTTGAAAAATCGTGTGGTGATTAGCGCTGTAAAAATATTTAATATGATGACGTCATTGTTTGGTGTGCATCGGTGCGCAAAATACAACCCCTATTATTAAATACTTTGCGTACATTTCAGAAAGTTTAATATTTCGTATTTATCAAAAAAGGACAAGTTAGTTGGGCTTTTGAAAAAGGTTGGCGCCGTAGGCGCCCTAAAAAAAGTGGGCGAGGCAGGCGCCACGGCGCCCCGGCAGAATCTAGTAAATAATATAATAGTCCAAGTCACTGGATGTGGAACGCTGAGGAACGATGTATAATACTCTATAGCAGTTCAAAAATCGTGTGGTGATTAGCGCTGTAAAAATATTTAATACTAGATTGTGCCGGGGCGCCGTGGCGCCTACGGCGCCCCCTTTTTTAGGGCGCCTAAGGCGCCAAATTGATGAGTATATTGTAGTCTACTAGTAATCACACATTGACTAAAGTGTGTTGTCTTTAAAAGGCCTCATAATCTAATGAATTTTTCATTAAAAATATTTTAGTCTTAAGTACTTTTTCTCGCCAAAGTAAATGTCTGTTGATATTTTACTGTGTATCTAAGAAAATGTATGCAATTTTATAAAAATGAAAATGTGTATTGATATTTTTTTTATTTAAAAAAATATGTCCTGAGATGTCAACAGTAAAATGCATTATAACAAATGTTATTTCGTTATGTTTTTAAAAACTGTTTTTTTAAATAGGTACATTGATCAAATCAACAGTCCCACAAATTTAACCAATGAAGTTTATTAAATATTTAAAAAAAAATAATAGAATAGTGTTTTTAACACGTGATGTATTTAGTGTTGTCTGGTACTCTAAAGATAAATATATATAGATCTATATATATCACTGAGAATGAGGCGCAAATAGTTGACATGTTGGGAGTTTTATATGAAGTTTTATAACTGTTGTCTACTGGATTATGGGCGTGTTATATGGTGGTTAATTAAAATTAAGCACGGTTAAATTTCAGATATAAACTTGTAAATTGATTGATCATCATTACACTTCTTCAAACGCCAGGTATCACTGCTTGGTGAAGTCCTCACTATAACACTAATAATATACTTTATCAGGGTCAAAGGTTGAAATAACAGCCAACGTCAGTCTTTTTTTTTTTTGGTGGCCCGGGGGGTGGGACCTTATGTGCAGTGGTTACATTGAGGAAATGCTCTTTGTACATTTATCAAGCTAATTGGGGAATTTTTGTCAATTCTTGGACACCAAAGTAAGGGCCTATTTTTTCGGAGATAAAATCCTGCATGTCAGTAGGCGTTGTTTTTTGGGGATTTTCTTTTTGTTGTTTTTTTCTGCAGCTCCAGTTTATCTAAAAAATACACGGGGTAACAAAAGGATATTAATTGAAGCCGCACATAACTAAAACGAAATTCACCCATGCGATAGGTCTCTCATTAAATTTTTGACAAGATGTATTGAACCAAGTCTAAAACTATTACATTTCTAAATTCAAACTCTACTGCAAAGATTAATAAATTTTCCGTTAAGGTTAAGTGGTGCTTTAGTGAATTCGAAGAAAAGATCGTTTGAGCTGTTTGGTGTAGACGGGAAAATTGCAACCATAAATATTCAGATGAAATTGACAGAGATGCAGTGCAATGAGCTATAAAAGCATAATTAAAAACAGTGAAGGTTTTCACATTGGAGTTGCTTTACTTCTGGAGAAACGCCGCAATTCCATCTCTTCATGGGCCACATAATTTGCGATCTCAATATCACCCGTATTTGTTTACTAACAATGTGTATATCTTTGTAAGAGTAAATACAATTTTTTTTTAATCAATCAGAATTGTTTCAATTATGATATTATGATATTCACCACGAGAATCTCAGTGACAACTGACAACAGAGCATTAATGTCATCATAAAGAAACGTGTAGCCAAGAAATATGTCAAACCGTCGAGATCGGAGTTATTGCCTTAAGAGTAAGAGCGATATAAACACGCCATTTTGTGTTATTTAATGGAGCTTAGATCTAATAATTTCTCGTTTGATTGTAAATTAATGTTTCAAGAAGGCTAAGATCTACTCACCCTCATATTGAACGCTTTTTACGGGTATTTTAGTATTAGCCCACCCAAAGCTTGATTTTCACACCACTGCATTAAAATATATTGATAAATAAAAAAACAGTGAAGGAACAAAAATGAATCTTAAATTTTCTAGAATATTTTTTATCGTTTCCAAGTGAGGTGAATAGTAAAGATAATAACAAATTCATTGTATTACAAATATGAGCCATGTTTCTTTTCTTACTTTTTGTTTCTTAAAATGATAATGCTTAGATTTTTAATATCATAGTGGCTTTGTGGTACATATTTGGGTCATTTGCATCCGTCTTTATGGTATTTCTTTATTTTATAGATGGGTGAGCCATATTTCATTAGTCATCACAACAATTCAAGGAAGAGCATCCATAATTTTTTTTTTTGAGCTACGAGATTTGTTTGAACCTTACATCTCTTTAAAAACGTATTAATCATAATTATTTAATTCATGTGTGATCCAAGTAAAAGCTATGGCGCTGCACACGTTATTGCAACAGTTGCTTGCACAATAAGAATATATTTAACTAATATGATGAAAGAGATCCCTGGAGAGCCATCCTTAAGTCTCATCCCCCCCACCCCCTTGACATTTCGTTGACGTCTCCTTCCCTGAATTATTTTGAAATATTTTTTCTATCTTCCCAATTTTTCATTTTTTAAAAATCACTCAACAACATTCATGTGGTTCAATTTTCGTCTTTAGTAGCAGGCCCCTTTAAAAAAAGACACTGCTTGTAAAATAATTTATTTCTCTTTCCTTCTAATTTTGTTGTTGTTCTATCAGTTACATCGCAAGTAGTGACAGAGTTACAGGACGAACTATATGAGAGGGTAAAATTTCGGGTTCATCTGTCTCAAGGCCCACCATCTGTCCAACGGTATCTCGGTGTCGTCACCAGGATCCAGGTTTCTGACCGCTTCCCCCTCCTTAGCGCCGACCCGCGCGGCATAGCTTGCCGCGTTAATGCTGACTGGGTTATTGCTGTCCGCGTTCATTCTGACAGTGTTATCACTGACGATGTTTGCGAACGGATCTTGTTGGTGGCTGCTGGAGGACTCCATCGCTGCTGTTGTCGTCATCAGGCTTTCCGTGGTGCTGTCAAATGAGGTGGTCGTTGCTGCAGCAGTCGTTTTCTTGGAGATTTTCGGGTCCGTTGTGTTAATGGGCACGAGCTCCACAGTGTCCGGGGCGCTCTCAAACAAAGAGAACGGGTCATCCAGGTCCAGGCGGTAGCCCATTTTCTTGCGGTACTCGAAGGACTCCTCAAACAGCTGGATGTCCACGTCACTGACCATGCCGTGGAGGACAGACTTGAGGTCTAGTGCGTAGCTGCCTGGAAACAAAATGTTTAGAAATTGTTTAAACTTTTCAAGTGTTATTATTGCTAAAATTTAAATTGGTGGGAGTGAAGTGAGCGAGATATATCACCACAATATTTAACATGGAACATGCATGGCTCTTTTTAAGCATATTACTGCAGTAATACTGTTTAAAAGTTTATAATTTAGAGCCTTCCAAAGTTATTTAATTAAGGTTTGAATAAGTATGGGTACTTGCTTGGATCGCATGATCTATAACCATATATACAATAATTAAGAATATAAATCAATAAATGTAGTGGAGGGGGTATCTAGGCTAATGAAATTGTGAACATTATTTTAAAAGCTGTCTGAAATAGGATGACATTCGGACAACTCGTAATGGCAAAAAGTTGGGAACGCTGGGCAGTGATAGTTTAAGCTAAACGTATCAACACAAGAGAGTTGCCAATATCTTTCGACATAGGCAGAGTTGAACAATAAGGCAGCTTGAGAAAATTTTCTCTCTCTTTTCTTTAAAAGAGGGTCTAAAACCAAAGAGACACGTGTTTTATCCAAAAAATATGAGCAATGAAAGACAAGAATTTTATTTTAAAATATTGTTTCCGTAAAGTGCTATGTATTTTCTTTGAAGAGTTGACAGCATTTACTTGTAAAATAATTCAAAGCAATATTAATTTTTCCCAAACCACCATGCTCACAAGTTACACGTTTGAACGAATTAATCGTTTTTTTTATCAAATTTTAAAAAAGACAAGAAATTCAATAGTATAAATGACTGGAGAGCTAGAATCAAATTTTTAAATTTTGAAAAATCCACAGAAGCCATCAAAACCATTATACATAACTAGGGCTGCGGAAATTAACGATTAATTTCTCAATTAATTGTTTAAAAATGTACCGATGCAATTATTTTTAACGATTAATCGACCAATCACTAAAAATTTATTGGAAGTTAAAAATTCAACCAAAAAATTTTTTTAAAAAATAATAATATAAATTTCTTTTTAAAAAAAAAAACTGCTTATAAATAATAAAAAAAAGTCTTGACGATTTCAAGAACATTTTGGTTTTAGATTATAGACTGACTGGAATGTCATAAATGTTGATAAAATTTGCCTTCCTTGATTCTTATAAGTCACCTACTTATCGAAACAAGTGAAATGCGTATTAAGCTAATAGCATTAATGGAGTCTTACTCAGAGACAGAACATTACATTATATACTGTGTTACAAAATGGAGATGAAAGTTCCAAAATCCATTAACCCTCTACAAAAGTTAAAACTTAATTAACACCGATATGCGATAATGAAATTCAATCCTTGCCAAGATCGTCTTGTGCATACCAGTTACCTCACTTCCATGTGAATGATTGTTCAGCTCGGCTGGTTATATTGTCAATTAGACCCACTCTTCTTGAACCAAATAAAAAATTAAATGGAAAAGACGTAAACAAGGTAAGGGTTAGCCTGATCGGACGTAACAAAACAGCGAACGTTTCGGCAAAGTGCCTTTTTCAACGAACATACAATACAAAAATAAAACGAATATAAAAATAAAAAATTAAATTAAACTTAGCTGCGGTGAAATCCAAAGAATCCAAGAAAGTCAGGCTAACCCTTACCTTGTTTACGTCTTTTCCATTTAATTTTTTATTAGCCTGATTGCAGTCCTACCCCTCATTTTGTTGAACCAAATAATGTCAACACACTTGTCGTTTGGCATAGTCGGTTAAAAGATGACTTAAATAGGAGACATTCAATTATTATTTAGGAGTTACTTATGACATCATTCATTAAAATTTGTGGGGCAAATACAAATAAACGATTAATTAACCGTTAATTTTTCAAAACTTCAATATTAAATATAAATAAATAATAGTTAACAGCCCTTTATATAACCATATATGTTGTAATTCGATAAGGTCATTAAAAAGCAGGCAAATAAAAAACAAAATGAAATGTATTCCTGTTATTAAAATTTGCAATTCGTTTATTGAGACACCAACGTTATAGGTCTTTGAAGGGAGACGATTCAAATAATAATAATAATGAAGTGAATTTGACGGGATATAAATCATGTTAAGCCTCGTGATAGTGGAGTGTGGTGACACTATAGGTAAAACATATTTCTATTCGTAATGACGAAAGCGATTGCTACTCACCATTCTTACTGGGCGTCAAGACAGGGGACTCCAAATAATGTATATCAGAGTGATTGTTGACAACCCAGATTCTAGAGTTTGATTGGAGTATATAAATAAACACAATGTGAATATGTTATGAATGCACGCAATAAACCTCTTAGAGAATGATATGATTTATATTATAAGATTATATTGTTGTATTATTTATACTAAACTTATTTGTACATTTTCTTAATATTTTAGTTTTTAAATTTGATATTTTATTAAATTAAATGAAATACTCGTCGTTAAATTCTAAAAAATGTGTAATAATTTAAACTTGAAAACAAAAGTTTAATTTAAACACTGTTACAAACTGAACACATTTCGTTAACATTTATTCAAGCGAAAATATTTGTATGCCAAACCAGAACATTCTGAGCAAATAATCCCATTATCATAATGCTGGTTGCTAATCATTGGCAACTAACAAACTCACACAAATTTTATGTCACCGTGGTTGAATCCGTCAGGCTGAAACTGGAACGTAATGTTCTTCCGGTTCCGGTCGGCCATCTTGTGAAAGGCGCCATGGGTTTCCTGGTTGTAGGCTAGGAGATTACCACAGGAGCCCACCAGGATGTGGTCATCGTCCTCAATAAAACTGCCGGCAACCTTGTCCGTCTCATCGACAGCATAGATAGAGAAGCCGGTGACTGACCTTCCAGAATCTTCTTTGGCGGTCACATTAACTGAAAGAGGGCGGAATATTTTAAAACATGTATCACGAACGAATCATCTCTTCTTTGAATGTTAGAACCCCACTCACATAAAACAACAATAAAAAAAACAAGTGGGCCGGGGGGGGGGGGGGGGGGGGGGTAAATTCGTCAAAAAAGATCAAAAAATTGAAGCCTTTGAATCAACCATGCTCTAAATTCTAAGGGGAAACGTTTTGATTTAGAAAAAAAATTATTTCAAAGACGTTTTTTTTAAAAATATCAGTAAAATTGTCTAAACTATTTTATAAAATTAACAAAAAATAGCTTAATTCTTTTTTAAACAGTTGTGTTTTTACGTTTCCCCTGTAGATTCATTTGTTATCATGTACGAAAACATATGATCCTTAATTTATACTAACGTTTATCTTTACCAACGTTGTAAATGTAACTTTACCATGTTCGTGGCCTTGGCCATGGACTTACTGGTTATAATGTCCAGCCAGTAGCTTGACGCACCCACCTCCAGGTCGTAGTAAAGTTCACCTTGACGGTTGGGTTCACAGTAGCCGTTACACTGGGCATTGAAGTGGAGTGGCTGACGTTTATTGGTGGACCTGATGAAAACAAGGAAAGTTGATTTCATGAGCAGTGAGCTGTAAAATTGTTTCTCCTTACGTCAAGAAGTACGCGATCTCTCTATAGTCCTCCTTATCCACCGACATAGTGTGTAATAGTTTTACAAAAATGGCTATTGCTAAGGAGTTTGGAAAAATCGTAACAAGTTGTTTTTTTTATTTTCATAGTATCTATAAATAATATTCAGCAGAGCAATAACAAGTCGAACGCAAATAAGCATGCAAAATTAACCTCGCTGGCGTCGGAAAATCACAGTTTTTGGTGGAGGGGGGCATGTCTCGAGATTACATTCGTTCTTCCTCCACAGAGTAACGTGTAATTTTAGTGTAGTGTTAACTACAGCAGCCTAACACCTTGAAGGTCCAGGTTCAAGCCCCAGTGGAAACATTTTAATTATTTTTAAAAAAATGTGTATGTTTGTGCCCGGCCCCCCCCCCCCCCCACCTTTTCTTGGAACTTGACCATCGTTTCGCATGTATTTAACGGAAAAAATGCTTTGTTCATTGTTATACATAACAATTTCTATATCAGGTAATTGTTTCTAGTGGTCGTATATTTCAGGAAAAAGATCATGAACGAAACTTCTTCTCTCCAACTTCCCAACATGACTGTAAACTTGGAACCATGGAAATAACATCGTTGACGTTCTCTCCTTTGTTCTCTGTGACGGAAAATTAGTCATACACTCTCCTCAACAATACGTAAAGTGCATAAAATACTTCATTAGTATATGGTGGCGAGGCAGAAATTGTCGAGATACCAGTATTATTCTTTACTTCTCATAGCTCTCATCGAGTTTATAATCCCGGTCAACAACTATCAGTCTATGTATCTATATAATTTACCAGAAATTAGGACAAGCACAAGACGTGGGCAAATGAGCATGACGAGTGGCCTTCAATAGCGTCAAATAATCTCGATTTGTAGTTGGCAAGCGAGGTGGTAAATGATGGGGGAGGCAGGTAGCTTACCACAGTGACCATGTCTAGAGACTAACAATGCGTCGGAGGTTTCTCACCAAACCCCACTCTAGACGTTCACTTGCATTTTGTTCTTATTTGTCCATGCTCTAGTTTGTGCCTTTCTTTACCCCCTTTCTTTGCATTATCTATGAGCAGGTCTGTGACACATGCCACGCCGCTAGTCTTATCTAGTTTAGTTTATTTTATATCATCTGGTGATAAATGAATTATTTATTGAGCTTAATAAAATTGGAGAGTTTTATATACGTGAATTGGTGTCACTAACCCAGTATTGGAGGAAGTTTTCAAGGATTTTAGATGTAGAATTTTCGAAAACACATCACAGGTAGCACTGTTTTTAACAAAATAAACACATTGCTTATGATTTCTATTTTATGATGCTTTGCAGGTAGTTCCAAAAGGGCATTATAAAGGAAATATATCATAATAATAATAATAAAATGATAATTTATATAGCGCTGTATCCCAGCAAGGAGCCACGCTCACGGCGCTTTACATGGAGATAACAAGACATATATTAATAAAAGAAACATTCATATCATACTAACTACATAAATGACAATACATCAGCTACGTTAATCATTTAAAGAAATGTTGTTTTATTAATTTTGAAAATAAATTTTAAAAAGATGTGTCTTAAGTGCAGTCCTGAATGACTTAGCAGTTGAAATACTACGGATGTGTAATGGAAGAGAATTCCATTGTTTGGCTGCACAAAAAGAAAATGACCTTTGGCCAAATGTTTTAGTTCTTGTCTTAGGAACACAGAGAAGCGTGTATCTGCAGAGGAGCGTAGCTGACGACTTGGTGATTAGACTGACAAAAGTTCAGTAAGATATGAAGGGCATGAGTCAAAAAAGAAGTTGTGACACAGAACGGCCAGTTTGTAATCAATTCGGGCTTGTATGGGTAGCTAATCAAGTGAGTAAAATAGCGGAGTAACATGGTCATGTTTTTTTGCCCTTAGAACTAATCTGGCAGCTGAATTTTGAACTCTCTGTAGTTTTTCAATGCATTGTTTTGGCGCACCTGACAGAAGAGAATTGCAGTAATCAATACGAGCTACAACAAGAGCACTGACTAGAGTTTTTGTTGCACTATCTGTTAAGTAATGACGGATTGAACTGATCTGACGAATGGCAGTATAGGCAGAGCGACAGATGTGATTGATGAAGTTGTTGGTAGACATGTTGTCAGAAATAATGTGGCCAAGATTCCTAGTCGATGTTGTGAACAGTATGTCAGAAATAGCCACCTGAATAGAATTCGGAAGAGTCAAAGTACTGCGTGATTTATTGTTACAGAATAGCAGTGCTTCTGTCTTATTATCATTCAGTTTGAGCTTGCTTAAAGTCTTCCACGACTTTACCTTACCAATGCACTACTGCATCAATTGGACAGTAAAGCCAATATCAGACGGATCAGTGTGAGTGTAAAGTTGAGTATCATCTGCAAATGATTGGCTTATTTTTTTTCAATATGTGTGCATTTCTTAACTTTATTTTTTCGCATGATTTAAATTATTTTTGCTGGTCGCAAACAATGTTCGTTGGTCCGTGGGACAAGTGAACAAAACGAATCTGCAAACTTCAACAGTAGCCATTTGTTGCAATATTTTACAAAATTTGCTGCGTGTTACATCTAAATTGCCGCCGGCGTACGTCAGATTTCTGCTCGGCCACACAGCCGTGCAGCTTAAAGGTAACATCGGTCCCGGACAAAAAATTCCAAACTCAACTTTCACTCTAACTCGAGCTTCTAAAAATTTATTTAGTTCACCAGTTTGTATAAGTTTATCTTTTCTCTCTTTATCTCGCCCTCGCTCTATCTCCCCCCTCCCTTTTTATACCGTCCGGCCCTCTTTGCCTTTGCGTACGTTTTTTCTCTTTTATATTTTTCTTTCCTTCAGAAGTTAAAAAATATAATTTAAACATCTGCGATTTTATATGCTTAAAAGCTTCTCTTCATGTTTTTTCTATCGTAGCCTCACCTCTCTTCCTTTGCTACCTCCCGCTCTCTTTGGCTTCTCTCTCTATATATACTCTGTCTTCATTGCTCTTGATCCCTTACTTTTTCCTGAATTTTTCTATAGTCTTTCTCTTTCCGTTCTCTCTCTCTCTCTATCCCGTAACATTTGATCAATTTGAACATGTTGCACACGTTGGCGTCTTCGTGTTTTTTATTAGTAGAATGAAGTTTCCCTATAAAAGCAAGACTTTCAGGCTATTGTCCCACAAATAATTTAAAAAATGGAAGCGTGTTTGACGACATAATCTACCATAAAGTCAATAATTGTTAGACGCGCTAATTACGATTAATTGAGTTTTCATAATTTTCTTTCGACAGTTATGAGTTCTTGTCTAAAACTTTCTTTACTATAATTCAACTAGATTGTGCCAGGCCGCCGTGGCGCCTGCGGCGCCCACTTTTTTTTAGGGCGCCTACGGCGCCAACCTTTTTCAAAAGCCCAACTAACTTGTCCTTTTTTGATAAATACGAAATATTAAACTTTCTGAAATGTACGCAAAGTATTTAATAATAGGGGTTGTATTTTGCGCACCGATGCACACCAAACAATGACGTCATCATATTAAATATTTTTACAGCGCTAATCACCACACGATTTTTCAACTGCTACAAACTGTTGTACATCGTTCCTCAGCGTTCCACATCCAGTGACTTGGACTATTATATTATTTATAAAAGGTGTGATAAAAGCGAAGAGCCTCCACTCTGCTCTCTTTGCTTACCTGTGGCAGTAGACACTCCTGGTGGCTGAAAATCCTTGTGCCAGTTTTGATCCATCGCTGAATGCCAGGACCTCGCCAGCGAGCGTTGCCAGGACAACGAGCCCGAGAGTTATTGCCCTTGTCGACATGGCTGAGGTAACCATAATAAAGGCTATAGCTTTAATTCTGGGAATTAGTAGAATTTGGAAAGGGGCTCCATACCATTATAAAAAGAAATAACTAAATTTTAAGGCCAAAATCATATTTTAGCATTTTAACCATATTGTAAATAAGAGCATGATGGAAAATGAAAACAGTTTATTTCAAATGAGAAATTACCTATATTCAGTATTAAACTTGGGAAAAATACTTCTCTGTAAACCTATATTTTCATTTAAATATCAAACGCATCTTCGTCCGCTATTTCCTTTTAACTCTGTATTTAGATCCCAGTGAAAACATTTCACTTAAGCTGAACCATGATTTTATCCCACTAGATTTATGAAATTTATTAGAAACACGTTTCATTTCCTTATAATGACGTGGTAATAAACACATAAATAAAAGTTATGATTGATACAAACTTATTAAATCTGAAACAACACAAAAATCCCGCACGAAATGGAAAAGTATTCACATCTTCCTTAAAAAAAATAAAGATTCCAAAGTTTAAAAAAAAAACTTTTTGAAATATCACAAAGTTAAGTTTGAAGCTTCTCCTTTCTGAAATGTCACAATGTTATTCTCCAGTTTGAAAATCATAGCTCACTGAAATATCACAATACTTTGCTATAAAATGAAGAAACATTTTGAACGAGTCCAATATATATTTATATATACCTACCTGACCTCTGTTCAAACCATTGACCATCAGTTGCCAGCACTGAAGCCAACATCTACACATGAACTCTCCCACGTAGACCAACGATACACAGATTCAATCACCAATGTTAAAATAGAAAACAAGAATTACCTTGCTGTCATCCCATGTTATGTTTGATGGATGAGTGGCCGATGGTTTCATCTTTACTAGACGACACACCGCGTCAGTTCTGATTTTGACTGACTTGTGATTTGTGCTGTGTTGATTGACACCTGCCTGAAGTGTGAATCTGGTTCATTTTGTATCACCTACATCTTCATTTGGAAGCGGGTGAGGTATGATTGTAGAGTTAAATCGCGTATAGGATGGTGTCCCTTTTTTTTTTTTTTTACAAATAGTTCTAATTTTTAATGATTAATTTTTTAAAATTTGTTTTTATTAAAAGTAGATATCGCCATTCGTTTAGTTTCAGCAAATTTACAAATCTGGGCTAAAGGTTTTAAGCATTACTGAAATAGATGAAATAATAATAATTAATATTAAATAAGAGCTACAAGAAGTATTTCGGTAAGCGTTGTTATTTGAACACCTCAACTTAGGCTTTAAAAATAAAACGCAGCATCGTATGTTATTTCGTTTAGTTTTTACACTGCTTAATTGTAACCTTTCAGTTATTACTATTTAGTAGTTCGTCTAGTGATTATGTTATAAGGCTGACGTGTTTAAAAGTATTCATCCCTTACGTGTATTAGACATTCTCCGAGACGAAGTAATATAACAGGTTGGTTCCAACTGAGACAGTCTCTGAGACGAACTAATATAACAGGTTGTGTCCAGGTTGTTTTGGTTATATTTAAAAAAACTTTTTAAAAAATCATTATATTTCCACCATGACATTTTAAAATATCTATTTTCTCTTTGTAATGATCGTCACCAGCTGGTGTCCCGAAACCTATGAGAGATGTGATGGGTAATAAAAGGAGTTCGTTGCTGAAATATTTGCCCCGGGCACTCTTTTTTCTCGAACTAATCTTTCTGTGTTTCAAGATGATCTGCGTGAAAAGCATGTTTCCATAAGACCTTCTGTTAGTCATATATATATATACACATAACTGAACTAATGACACCTAGTTAACACGCGAAATATAAATAGAACCGAACCGGGTCGGTCTTAGGCAAAAATCTGGACAAAGTTGTCTTTATATTTGTAAATAATAATACATTATTGGGTTGTTCAAAGCTTCTATTCAACTTAGTTATTGAACTGTTTTTATTAGTTTTTGTTTTTTAACATCTAAACAAATGTTTTCGCTAGGATCAGTTTGATAGGCGTTGTTTGCTTATCCTTTATTTACAGCTCATTTTAAAAACATTTCTCTCCCTTAGTCTCCTATCCCCTCTCTTCCGCAGTGCCGAAAGAGCAGTGAACACATTATACTCATTTAGAATTCTTATATACAAGCTTTGACGCAAAGCAAATTAAATTCCCAATAGAATATTTTATTTGCTAACTAAATTATTCACTTCGGATATTGAATAAAACATCAAAATACAAATTCAACCACATCAATTGGATTCATGAGTCTACTCCATGGGTGCGCAACATTTGGGCCATTGACGGCCGCATTAACAAAAAGATTTTAGGGTAAAGCCACCAAAACATTTTCACTGAAAATCGAAACCACCACTATCAAAAATTTACCTCTCGAAATGGTCAATGCAACATAATAATGACGTCTTCATAATGTACTGCAGGCAAATACAGTACTCAATTTCAAAAAAAAAAAAGTATTTCAATTGATATTGTGATATAAACCTAGTAGTGTCCCCACATCATGCATGTCACACACATACAGCATAAGGATATTTTTAAGTGGCATTAATACACCGAGAACACAATATGGGAATAAATGATAAGCTGCTTCACTAACACTGTCCATGTAACTTAGAAGTCCATAGTCCAGAAATTAGTGTCTGCCTTGCTCTTGGATATTTGCCGAGAGTCGTGCAAAGTCCGGACACTCCCTGGAGATCATCAGTCTTATCCTGACGCCAGATTGGTGTCCACCAGTCGGTTCAATATTTGTTATTGAGATATTCATTCGTGAAAATAACGCTTCGCAAATATAAGTGCTTCCAAACAGCACTACAGTGTTTCTAGCTATTTTGCGAAGCTTGGGAATTCCACAGCTACTTTCCATGTCTCCAGTAGATCGTTTCTGTCCTCGAGTTTCTTCACAAGCTGCGTGTTAATAATTTTATTTTTCGATCAGTTCCATTTCGACATCCAAAATGTCTCCAAAAAATGTGGAGAAGCAACGAGTCTCATATTTTATAAGATCTTGTCGAAATCCCGAAAACGTTCTGCAAATTCAAACAACAGCGCTTCGAGGACGCCTGAAACGTAGGTAGCCGGAATTTCATCTTTTCTTATTTCATGGCTCTCGATTAGAGCGATGAGTTGCGGGAAATGATAGAGATTGAGCTGTTGGATATGACTTTGTAGCAGACGACCTTTGTCACAGAAATCCTGTACTCTTCTGTGCATGAGGCAAACTGTTGTTCCTTTACCTTGCTGAGACTCGTGGAGGCAGCTGATATAAAATAACAAATCTACGAGAAAGGCTAAAGATATTAAAGTCTTGTTCACCGAGTCGATCGGCCACTCGATTGTAACCGTCAATGCGCTTTCTCGAAGTCTTAACAAAAGAAGACATGACCGTCGTCTGTTGTACATTCCTCTTTAGATATTCCACGCAGATCTTCCTTGGATCACCTTGTATTGCATGTGTGCTGCGTGTCGGCGAAAATGCTTGGCATTGTCCCTTTTGACAATTTTCATAACATCGCCGAAGATTATACACTGCATGAAATGGTTCTTTGTCTCTCCTTGAAAGAAAGCTATAGCTCCCATTGTACATTAAAGATCTGCTCCTCTTCTATCAATGTTCTTTTCTTTTTTATCGATATGATGAGTACTAAGGAGGCACGGGTAATATTATACGGTAAATAAGTATACAAGATGCATAACAATGATACAATTAATCGTTTTCATAAAAATCTTTTTCACTGTTAATAATGTTATGTTATTACTTAACAGTTAGTGCAACAAAAACTCTAGTCTGTGCTCTTGTTCTAGCACGCATTGATTACTGTCAGGTGCGCCAAAATTATGCATTGAAAAACTACATAAAGTTAATATTCAGCTGCCAGATTAGTTCTAAAGGTTAAAAAACAGGACAATGTTACTCCGCTACTTTACTCACTTTATTGGCTACCCATACAGGCCTGAATTGATTATAAATTGTCGTTCTCTGTTACAACTTCTTTTCTGACTCATGCCCTTCCTATCTTTCTGAACTTCTGTTGGTCTACTCACCAAATCGTCAGCTATGCTCTTCTGCAGACACGAACTAAAACATTTGGCGAAAGGTCATTCTCTTTTTTGTGCAGCCAAACAATGGAATTCTCTACCATTACACATCCGTGGTATTTCAATTACTAAGTTTTTCAAGACTGCACTTAAGACGCATCTTTTCAAAATGTATTTTCAAAATTAATGAACCAATAGTTGTTTTTAAATCATTTATATTAACATGTGGTTTTTGAACCGTACGACCGACCGACCGTACGACCGACTGAACAATCTTGCCTAAAAAAAAAAAAGATCGATTTTTAACCCACTTTCATTTAAGCTAGCAAGCCGATGTTTTGCAGGCAGACTCATGCCAATGATAAAAATGATGTATCAAAATTTTTAAATCGATCGAATGGACAATAATTGAAATACTGAATTTTTAATTTATTTAATTTATCTCTTTATATTAATATTTTGAGGTAGAGTGTTGTGGTGCGTAATATGCTCAACAAACGTTCATGTCACGCAATAACGTGGGCATTACATTGACAGTACTTTTAAAAAATCATGTTAAGCCTGGTCCCTTTTGGAACTCAGGACGTGTTAGCGCATTTTCGTAATATGTATCAGTACTTATGTTAGATATCAGCATTATGTAGTTATCAGTAATTGTGTTTAGATTTTAGACATATTTTTATGAATTTTCTTGTGTAATGAATATACCTGAAATTTTTTTTATTTAAAAGTCATTTCTTTACATTTTAAAAATTTTTATTTTCTCTTTAATCTAACTACAAGTGGTTTGTGGTCACTGAAATAGGACTCATAAATGAAACATTCTAAATTGTAATCAGCTAATCGCCCAAATACTCCGTCAATTGTTGTTTGATAGATCGTGGTTGCCAATCTTGGTGAAAATAGTTGAATGTTGAAGCTTGTTTCGAAAAAGTTTTCAATTTCTGCCCCTGGGCCGCTAAGATCTTGATTGAAGTCACCACAAATGATGACGTAAAACTTTCTAAACTTTTACACATATTCTAATGACGTCAACAAAAAAAAAACTAATACTTTTGATAATACTAAGACTTCCGGCAATGGCGGCCGTTGCCTGCGCCAGTGTTATCTCTCGATTCGCAATGTTTTTTGGTAGTTTTAACGGGGTTTTTTAACGGATCGAGTAACTGAGTGTTGATGCACAAATGGCAGGTCAGGACATACAAAAAACATATATACATCATGGGTCTAGGACTTATGGTTGCTGAGATCTAGGGTGATGACAGACGGACGGACAAAACGGGTGCAATAGCGCATTCGACTTCTCGAAAATGCGCTAAAAATCTATTCACGATCGGAGCGCATTATATTAAACACATTTTACGAGACATAACTAGAATTTTGTATTTTCGAATTGCTTAGCCCTGCGTATTATCATGAACATCCTTATAGTTATGTCTCGTATATAAAGGTTTTATAGTGAAAAACGTTGGTTTTTACCGGTATTTTTTAAATTAATGGTTAACGTAGGACGCAATAATTTCTGTACAGAAGGAGCGTCTGTTACATCAATAACATAAGAACATAGCTGATGTATAACGTATTGTTATTTACGTGATTATTATGATATGAATGTTTATTTAATTCTTATATGTATGTTATTATCTCCATGTAAAGCGCTGTGAGTCCTGCTCCTTGCTTGGTTACAGCGCTGTAGAAATTATCATTATTAATATTATTATGTTTATTCACTGTTATGTCAAATATCTGTCTGGATTTCTGGTGCAGCTGCCAGCTAATAGTGATGTTCACAGACATCTGGGTATTTGTGTGTACTATAGCAGCTACTGAAGTTGACCGACGTGTGACACGGTTACACAGAGCAAGCGCAATACATCAAATGTGCGCATCACATGGTTTTGGTGTGCTTCAATATTAGGCTACTAAACTTCATAGCCTGCCATCATTAGCTACAATGTATGTATATGAGAGCCAAAAACTGCAGCTAAAGCTGCCGGCGTCGTAATTTGTTTCGCAATAACAAGTGCTTAAGAGCGTAAATGAATATTCGATATGTCGTTTACAACTTGACATAATATATTGCCCAAAAAAAAACAACAATTATGTGACGGCAGCATCTTATCATAATTTAAACACATTTCCACGGCCGCACTTTTAGTGCCCACGGCCGCAGGTTGCGCGCCCCTGGTCTACTCATATAATTAATGAAGATAAACAAAATAATTGAGGAATGATTTTATATTAATATATTTTTTATTCTTCTTGTTATTATACATTCAATATGTCATTTCTTTTGGCATAACACATGCCCAGTTAATGTTCGCTCTGAAAAATCTTAGTATGATTATGTAAGTTGTTTGGTAATTTTTTTTTTTTTTACAATCATTGTTAAAGCTAATACAGACTATATATAACTGAAAGGAAACGATAATGAATTTAAATAGTAGAATACTTCGATGGGCTTTAAAACTTTTAGTGTCTATAGTCTCTTGTCCCTGGAAACTTGATTACTTCATCTGTGTTCTTTATTTCTGTTGAGATGAATGTCTTTTATTATTGTTATACACGACTATTTAAACACTTTATTCATTACTGATTTATAATTTAATTTTCAGTTAATGTTATTTATCCTTTCCAAACTTTCTAGTTTAAATAGAAAATATTTTTGAAATTGAACAATTTGTTTTTTAGGCTTTGTTTGTCTTAAAAGACCACCGTTATCATAGTAACAAATTCTCCATTGTTTTGCTGAATTAAAAAAAACAAAGACTATTCCTATTATCTGAGGTGTTTTTTTCTCTTTCTGGAAAGCAGAGCCATGTGACCTCTGCACAAACAATGGGCCTCAAAAATGTTCGTATGGCTAATATCACGTCGAGGGAAAAGGAGGTACATAGATATAGATTTTCGTAAGAAATTTAACATTAGACTGAAAGTGTTCTACAAAAATCAAGCCGCAGATTCGCCTGAAAAACAAAATTCTTGTAATGGGCGTCATTTTCCTACTGTTATATTTTTAGTTTTCATTAAATTTAGTAAACACCATTCGAGTCTGAGAGAAGCCAAAATCACTGTTATATGTAACTAGATTGTGCCGGGGCGCCGTGGCGCCTGCGGCGCCCACTTTTTTTTAGGGCCCAACTAACTTTTCCTTTTTTAATAAATACGAAGTATTAAACTTTCTGAAATGTACGCAAAGTATTTAATAACAGGGGTTGTATTTTGCGCACCGATGCACAGCAAACAATGACGTCATCATATTAAATATTTTTACAGCGCTAATCACCACACGATTTTTACACTGCTGTAGACTGTTGTACATCGTTCCTCAGCGTTCCACATCCAGTGAGTGACCTGGGCTTTTATATTATTTATGTAGACTGATAGACTATATGCCGTTTGTAATGAAAGCAAAATTTCTTTTGGAAATGATATTTTTCCATTTCAAATACTTACATCCTTGACTGAACATATTCGTAACTGAAATAAAATGTTTATGCAAAAATTTGGATTAGGAACCTTTCTGCAGACTGATTTAAATGTTTTGGTGACTGAGTTTAACAATAAATTAAATGAAAAATGAATATTTTAGTATGCTGACTTATTGTAAGGCTGAAGGCGGAGATAATATACACATATGCTTGATTTTTTATAATGAATGTATGAAATTGAAAAAAACAAACATGTTTATTAAATTATTTTTAGAAGGTTGCATTTCTTCAATTGCATGTAATCATTATAGAACCCAAAAGTGTTTTTTTCCCGTTTCTTCCTTATAATTATACTTATTATGAACTGTAGTTAGAAAAGTATTTAAATTATTAATATATATGTAGAGGAATCAAGAGACCATTTGCGTTTTATTAATTAACTAATACTAATCAATAAACATAATTTGCTATGTATGTCCGTTCGTAACGCTATTAATATGAGAAATCAGCGCACCGCTAAAAAAAATCCTTGAAAAAAATTACAGCACCAAAAATATGGTAGATCTAACTCTTTTCGGACGTCCCCATAAAATTGTTTAATATAGAAATAAGATTTTTGTGTTCGCTTTTTGTCTCCACAGTTTCTGCTTATTTAATTACAGCTGAAATATATTTAATTTTTAAAACTCCCTTCGTTTTTGACGGGTATTTAACTAGTAAATTAATAAAGCTTTAATTATTACACTATTTGTTTGAGAAGTTTGCATTTTATTTAAAAGCTTTATAGCAATCATGTTCTATGAGACAATTGGAATAAATGTCAGTATGTTAAACAAAGAAAGTATTTAAAGTTTCAGTTCACACTAAGGGGGCTCTCATGGAGCATATCATGGAATGTAACAGAGTGTGAACTGAGTCTAAGAAAATGGAGTAATCTTAGGATCTCAGTCTGAAGAATACCGTTTAGCATTTTCTAATGGTACAGAAAGGATTTACAACCTCCCTGTCATACCCCAACAGTCTTAGACTTTTGTCCTATTGCTTTCTCGTAAGTTAATTGCTTGAACATATTTGAACTAGGTTTCCATTAAAGAACTTTTCGTTTCTCTCTTTTTTAAACATTAAGTTTACTAATTTTGTTTCCACAAAAGTGGACATTATTTTAAATTCAATATTTCACTTTTAACTTTTATATATTTTACATTTTAATAATACTAATGATAATTGGAAAATAATATTTAGAGCAATAACCTAGGAAACAGCTTGGCTCAAATCGCTTCACAAATTATTATATATTCATATTTTAATTATAAGTAATATTTTGAAGTAAATATTCCAATGCATTTAAAATTTGTGAAAATAATTATATAATTCGTTTGAAAAATTATTTTGTGTAAATTTACCCTCCCCCCCCCCCACCTTTCTTCTGCTATCAGCGATTTTCGGACCAGGATCTGGCAACTATATTTTCACTCATATGTATTTTAAGGGATTTGCGACGGCTCTGTAGAAAGTTAAAAATTAAAAAGTTTCACTTACACACATTGGTTTGGCCAAAGGCACCTGAGGATAGAATATTAAAAGAAAAATCAAAACAGAAGTCCACATAAAGTGAAGTAGCTATAATGTGATCAAAGTATCTTTTCTTCGTCTGTGCTGCGTATTCTGCTTTGTTTTCCTCGATCGGGTTTTTAATGTCTACTATGTATACAGAATGGTTTATGAGCCAGACTTAAAAATATAAGTCAAATTTCATTTCTATTTACTGACCTCCTGCTGCCCCATTGAATCGTTGTAACAGGAGCATCTGGTATTGCTGAAGCTTTTGAGCATACGTCATTGCTGTTGGAGAGAAATGCATTAAGCTTTTTATTAATTTCGTTATATAAGTTTTTTGAAAAAACATTTGTGTCATATTATTTTCATATTATAAATTACAGCTCTTAAAGTTCAATTTTTAAACATGAAACCATGGGTTTTTGAAATTAATAATAATCATCATGAGTCCCTGAGCCTTTTCCAAACGTGTCTGTTGTCAAGCTCGTTTACGCTGTAGAACCTTTGGCCGGCTCCCTTCTATGGTGACTTGAAGTATGAGTTTTGTCAGGCTATTATAACTATAATGTTGCAGTACAGGAATGAACCGTGCCAACTTGTGTCTCTGAAGTTTCTTGAGGACTCGCAATAGAGACATATAGACCCAGACATACCCATCGGTTCTTGTGTTCTAGATACGATATGTGTATAATTTTTCTCATACAAATGCTTTCAAATGCCCCCAGCTCGGTTTCAGTGGTCGCTAGTAGTGTCCATGTCTAACACCAATACAGGACAATAATGTTAACAAGAGCTCTGTACAGCCTGAGATTGGTTGTAAGGTTTATGTTTTTGGCTGGTCAATATTTTTTTTATTAACTTCGTTATTGCTGCCATTGCCGACCCAATTCTAGCTCGAATTTCAGCTTTTCGTGAAGCATCTCTAGATATAATAACTCCTATGCATTTGAAGGTCCGTGCCATAAAATGATAAATATCGTATTTTTAATAGGGCTTAAAAGGTGGGGTGGACCGGGGGGAGGGGGGGACTTTTAACTAGATTCGGAAATATTTTAAACTAAAAGAAAAGAAAAGAAGATGCTATAAGGGATTATTTTGTGTCATATTTTATACCTGCACAATTTTTTAAAATCTTCACGTGATGACATTAATTGTCAAATAACATTGCTAATGTTAATGACGGCTTAAACTTTAATTGTACCGGAAATAGCATGTGACTTGTTTTTTAATTCTCACATGACTTGACATACAGGTTTTAAATTTTGACAATAGGAGAAAAAATATTAAACAGTAAATGAGAATGAACACTAATACATTAAGTTATGACAGTCATTCTCTTTCATATTGATTTTATTGAAATATACTGACCGGTCGGATCGGCCACCAGAGTTGTTGAGCTTTTGACCCCAGTCCAAAAAGTAGAAAAGTTTTCAACAAATGTTGCCCTGTAATTGGAAACCAAAATAACATGAGCACATAAATGCATTTATTTCTAATCATTTCACTTTGAAAATTGAAGACATGAATCCTAACTGCTACTGCTTAACCATTAATAAATACTTTATCCACTTTAAAAAAAATATTATTTTCAATCCCATAGAGATTTCAAATTCTGGCGCCAGTGTTATTTATGAACGTTCAAACCAGGGGCAGATTAAGACTGCACGGGGCCCCGGGCTACAATCAAACGGGGGCCCTATCCAGCCAACGTCCTTTAAAATAAAATGATTGCTAGCAGCTAATATAAGACTGTAAATAAATATTAATAATGAAAAAACAAACAAACAAAGAATTAACCGTTTGAAGCGTTCGCCGTATGTTACAGTTGAGTGTGAAAAGAAAATTTTTAAAAAAATATTCCCCCACTGGGAATCGATCCCGACACCACTTGCATCACGAACCCATACCATAGAAAACGGCCAGCGAAACTTACAAAAATGGAAAACTTCAAAAATTGTAAACCATATTTTATAATATGTTCTCTTAGTGAGCAAATCAAATCAAGTTTTTCGATTATTAAGACTATCAGCGATCAGTTTAATAGATCAGATTTATAAATTTATTTAGTTTATTATATTTTCAAGGGTTCATGCAAACATTTGTACACTTTTATTATAAAATATAAAAATGTTGCGGGGCCCCAAACCGTCGGGGGTCCATGGCTATAGCCCGTTCAGCCCCCCCCCCCTTAATCCGCCATACGTTCAAACCACAAACAAGTTAACCTCAACGCCGAGTCCCCGGCCTTACTCATATTTACCTGCACGGGTTGTGGTGTGGCCACATTGTGACAGTCCCTGTAATACTCACACGAACTGAACCTTGCCTATTTGGAAATCTGGCGGGCTCCACGTGCAGACGACCTGGTCCTTGACGACGGCGTTGCTGTGAGTGGCGCCCGACTTCCCGCAGAAAGAGACGTTGTGACCCTGCGCCCCACACGTGATGTCACCAGCGAATGCCGCCTCTGTGCAGTCTCCCATGAGGAAGAAGCCCTTGAACTTTTGGCCACCGGTCCCCGCCAGTGTTACTAGGGAGTTTAGATATAATCAGAACGATGAGTAACACCAATAGAATAAGTATTTTCACTGGATCATACATGGCAGCATAACTTCATCTCTGGGTTCAGCTCATAAGGAACAGTGTATCTTACTTTTGGCACAAGCTCTTCTTTATTTGAAAAAAAGCTAAATAATTATTTATGTCTAACATATTTTAAAGTAATAATGAAAATTTTTTCAGGCAATATATATTTGTTTAATCAAATTTTAATGTACTTTCACAACCCCATTTTTGCTAATCCAACGGTTATTATATTTGGGGTACAAAATTAAATTTTGATAAAAGATAGACATAATAAAAAAAACTCATTCAGTGAGCTCGGATTTAAAAGTAGATTGATGTAATGTAAAACAATAATTAACCAAACATTTCATACACTTGTACGCCTGAACTGTATACAAGTGGAGGCGGGGTGAGCTACATGCTGAACTTAGGGTTAGGGTCACGTGATATCGGGAGTTTATCTGTAGACTTGTAAATCAAAGAATATCATACTGCGATGGTCCTCCCGGTTCCGGAGACTTAGATTGTCGCCCTTATTCACACCTCCTTAGAGTGCCTCACGGTGACTCTAAGAAAACGCCGATACAGAATACAAATAACCACGACCAACAACAAACAAGCAACAAATAAACTTTACATTTCAGTCAATGAGACTCGTAAAGGAAGTGTTAGCTTGAAAGACACCAACTTACTGGTGACATTTCAGTCAATAACAGAGTGAAGGGAGTATTTATTAGATTGAAAGACACCAACTTACTGGTGACATTTCAGTCAATAACAAGAGTGAAGGGAGTATTTATTAGATTGAAAGACACAAACTTACTGGTGACAGGCTGACCGTGCTTGTACATGGTCCCGCCAGGGGAGGTCACCGTGATGGTGTAAGGGGGCGGCGTTGATTGGGGCAGATGGTCGGCGTGGTTCGGTCTGAGGATGTAAAACAAGAACGTGACAATTTTCATGGCACCACTATATGATACAGCAAATATCACGTGACCAATTGCGACTTATTTGTACAGGACAAAATGGACAAAAATCAGCTTCAAAAGCCCGAACTTTAACATGAGGATAATTTGTATTTAACATTCAAACCCACACCCTGTACACGATGCCTATGTGCTTAATTTAAATTAAATTTTAAGAATTTTATTACCAGTTGTTACAAAATAAATGTTAAAACTCTGGACACTGGATTCTTAAACGGATGTCATAATATTTTAAAATTTTAGGTTTAACATTAGGGAAAATTTATCTAAATCTGTAAAAATGCTAAAATATCTATATTTTTAGACATGGAATAAATTTCAACACTGAGTAGAGTCTAAGAAAATATTGAAACCAAGTTCGAGAACGAACAAACAGCACAATTATAAGCTTATGCTGTAAACTAAGACTTTCATTTAACATATCTACTTATGTTTTTTTTCAAGGATTACTTCTACGATACTTCTTTCAATATTTCAATGGTGAATACAAGGATTGGGGACATCATTTTTGTAAAGATTTTTAAGCATTTCCTCATAAATGTATAATTATTTGTCTAAGCCCACCGATAGTTATAAAGTTTATATTAAACAAAAGTAACTATGCAGACCCCAAATCCAGATCGAGACCGCAGTATTTAACTAAGATATTTCAAGTTCGGTCGTTAAAAAAGCAACAAAAAAGTATTTAACAACGGTTCACCTTATTAATATGTATGATTCATATGATACATGTGGTGAAACCGTGTCAGTCAAATCCGGAGGTAAACGAATTTTACGTTGTATTTTTTATTGACAAGATATCTCCTATTGCAAGGGAGATAATGAGCACAGCGTTATATCAACGTGTTTCCCCCTAAAAATCTTTATATTTATATTTCTTCTTATTGCTGAAAGCTTTTTCAAATGTGTTGTTTAGCGAAAACAACAATTTTGGTGTCGTGGCTATTTTAAAAATTATTATGTTTTTCGTGTTTAATTATGGACACTGGAATATTTTAAAGAAATGTCCATTTTTTAATGAAAGTTATAATTTGACAGTGTGGTCCCTGGCACTAATGTGGTACTTTAAGGGTCAGGACTGACCTGTTGTTTCCTGTAGTACAGTAGGAGGACATGCTCTCCATGATGTTACTCCCGTTGTTGTGAGCACCGCTGGGAAAGGCCCTGGTGCATCCCAGAATGGCGGCGACAAAAATGGCGGATATGTACATCTTGAAGGTATCCCTGCAAAGGTATTAGTATTGGTATAAAATAAGGGTCTTAGGTGAATTCAAATAATTGAGCTCTCCATAAAATTAATATTTAGGAACAAGAAAATGAAATTCAACAAAATCTACGCTTGAAGTGCATTTATTTATAGAGGAGACAATACTCCCATATAGTTATGGCTCTTTGGCTTCGTAACGCTGCTTATTCTTATTCATGGAAACAAAATTATTGGTCTTAATATACATGTCAATGATCTAAATGTGTATATAAAAAGAAAGCCTGCTGTAGTGTCTTATAACATTGTTAGAGATGGAGAAATACCCCCCAAAAATAAAACCAAATTATTGGTGGCAAATGTATTTTTGTGTCATTTTCTTCAAAAATACCTGAGAATACAATTGGTTTTTTTAAAATTAAAAAAAAAATCATGCTTAAAATTTGATGGTCTTAGCAAAGAGGAGGTGATTTTATAGCAACATGATTCGTCACAACGTGTCTCCAACAACCGTGTTGGAATGTCTTTACAAGCCAGATATGTCCAAGTTGTGTGAGACTTGCAGTTGTGTTGACATATTATGAGCATCCGAGTTGATCTGACTGAGTATGGACCTCTTGATTTGTATTGTAAAGTGAACTCGAGCTTGGTAGTGAACTGGGAGAGAGTGGCTATAAATGTATTGTTCGGGTGATTAAAGAGGTTGTTGTTTCACAGACCACAAGATGTTCGTGTCCTGTTTCTTGCAGTTAGACTATTGAATGATAGAAATATAGAGGGTGTGAGAAGTTCACCAAAGGATCAAGATTAATATTATAACATGGTGTCAAACCATTACTATTACACAAGTGATTAAGTAAGTTACACTCTAATCATGTAAACTATACCCAAAACCCTGACGACAAAATTCAACAGCCAACTAACCTCGGCTTCTGAAATACAGCTATGTTTTATTGATAAAAAAAAATCATGAATTAAGCATGATAAAAAGGGGGGGGGGGGCTATCTCAAAATTTTTATAGATGCCTCTCAGATAACAAGAGCTTTCCATGAACTTTTCAAAATTCTGTAGATATGTTCTTAAAAGACAACAATTGAGCTCGTCTAGTTTCCAGTTTTCCTCTTCGAGTCCTTTTGAACTCAAATCCTAGATATCATCGAATAAAATGATATATACATAATTTCGGAAACGTAATATTTAACAACAGACAAATCAGAATTGTCTTAAATTCTACACGTAATAGACCGCTATGTTCGTTGTTAAACATGGGATGAATCTTTTGTGGTGCAAAATATGTAATACCAAAAGAAAAGAAACCTCACCCCTAAAAGTTGCTAGACAACATAAATACATTTATAATACACGTGTCTTCCCACCTCCCCCCCCCGGCCCTTCCAACAGTCAAAAGAAAAAAAAACAACGCATACCAAAAAACAACAACGCATACCAAACACAACAACAACGCATACCAAACACAACAACAACGCATACCAAACACAACTTACTTCTTTTCAACGTCTTACCTGCTTCAGAGAACACGTTAACGGTTCCTTTGTCTCCACAGTTGTCGTTACTTCCTTAAGGACATCTAGTATAGGGCCTGAAGTCTTTTCCTCTTCTTTCTTTTTAAAATGTAAACTTTGATAGGTCACGTTGGAGGCAGGAGCGTGACACAGAGGTCCGACAAGCGGAGATGAATGACATTTCCCAGTTTTCCTGTCAAAGTTCTCTCCCGTGGGTAGTCGTCTGCTCTTTCTCTGTCTCTCTCTGTCTCTCTCTCTCTCTCTCTCTTCTGGCAGACTTGACTGAAACAAGATAAATCACTAACGTTTAGTCCTGCCGTCGGTAGCAGACTGGGGCGTGAACATCTCATTAAAATTAAGGTGGGATGGGTCATTGAGGGAGGGGGGAGATATCTTACTGACGCCATGTCAACAAAAACTGGCCGTTGCGTCTTTCCCATCGCTAGAAACAAAAGAAAACATTTGTCTTTATGAACCTAAACCTTTACCAATGATATAAGAATATTAAGGCTGTTATCGATTAATTTAAATTTAATTGTTAACTTTTGAGAAATTACCGAACAATTAATCGATAATTTTGATTAAGCTAAAAATAAGATGTATGACGTCATTAAACTGAAAATTTCCAAGGGAAGTAACAAAAAGAGGCAATTAACATTTTAAGATAAGAGCTTACCTTAAAGTTTACACTTAGAAATCTTTTTTTTTAAGGAGAACTTTGTACGTAATAAAAGCAAACTAATATTTATTATTAAAAATTAGTCATTTATTAATATATCGGAAAAGATTATTTAAAACCATCTCTTCAATTTAATCACCATTTTATCGATTAAAATTATTTTAATCGATAAAAAATTATCGATTAATCGAGAAATTAGTCGTTAATTTCCGCATCCCTAAAGAATATAAAATGAAATGCTACACAACAATGGTCAGACCTGTGCCTGTACTAGGATATGCATCTTCTGTATGGGTCTCGTTAAAAAAAAATAAAAAATTAAGAGATGTGTGATTCATTATCTTTTAATATTCCAAATTGATAAGAGTGAAATAATTAGTTAAATCAGTAAACCTAGGAAAAACTAGAGCAGGGATGGGAAAACTTTTTTTTATGTAGGGCCACTTTGAACAGTTTATTGTTAGGGTTTGCATATATCTTTTGTCTAATTCAATTCATCATCATCATCATCAGCCGTGGCACTACAGCCCATGTATGGGTCTGGCCTGCTCCACAACATTTTTCCATTCGGATCGATTGATGGCTTTCTTTCTCTATGCTCGAACCCCCAGCTGGTGTAGGTCCATTTCCACATCATCGATCCATCTCAGTCTTGGGCGACCAGTGAGTCGTCTGCCCCTGGTTTCTGCCTGTAAATAATTTTTGCTGCTCTATATTCTGGCATCCTTTCAACATGCCCTGCACAGCGTAGTCCTCCTTTTTGATACATGTGACTATGGGTGGGTCTTTGTGCCTTTGGCGCATCCGGGCAAAACAGCAACCTTCAAAGCAGCGACTTCAAAAACAGTGACTGTGTCAAAACAGCGACGGTCAAAACAGCGACCGTCAATATAGCAGCTGCGTCAAAACAGCGACTTTTAAAAATAAACGTTTGGGTCTTTAGTGAAGACAATATCCGTGTTCATTTATGGAAAACTAGAAGTATGCATTCCATAATTATAATAAGTGAAATATAATGCATTTCCGAAAATTGTCAATTCAACGTGAAAATAAAATTTCCTTTTTTATGACGTCATTAAAAAAATAAACATTAAATTTTGGTGTCGAGATTATCAGAGCATGCTTGTTGCTGTAATATTTCGGTACGTGACATCATCTGAGGTCTTCTTTGTTTTCGTAGTGTAAATTACAAGTCACATTGTAATAATAAATGAGGGGCAACCGTTTAAAGTCCTTATGTTTGTAGGAGACAGGTGTCTATAATAATGCCCAATCATGTGTTCTATTAACTCGTAGTCACTATTAAAATCTTACTTATTTAACTTAAAAGATAAACCTAAATTTTCAGTGTAGCCTTGCGATACAAATATAAGATGATTAAGGGAATCAAGGTTCATAGTTATTTTCTTTTATTAAAACACACACACACACACAAACAAAATAATTGTGCCTTTGCCAAATACTCTAATGAGACTAAAGAACTACACACACATACATTTGGTTGTCTTCACTGAGGTAAAAAAACATGGGCATTTAATTAGTTAATTTGTATACGAAATATTTGGCCTATCATATTTAAAATTAAAACTGTATGTTGCTGTAAATATTTAATTTTGAAATTTTGAATGTCGGTAACTGCAAAGTGCAGAAGTTAGAGAGGTAATGTTAGAAAAAAAGTTATTGTTCATCCTTTTAAAACTTAGGTTTCAATCAAAAGATCAGCGCCTCCACTGAAGTTTTACTCAGCAAACTACATACAAAAAGCGGAGTCGCTTATGGTGGAATAAAATTAATTACTGAATGTAACTAAATATTCACATATAGCACATGACTATTGACTTAGTTATGGGCACTAGTTTGGCTAGCTACTGGCACTAATAGGACATAACTTTTGGTACTAAAGGGACTTATCTAAGGGCACTAGTTTGGTTAGCTACTGGCACTGATAGGACATAACGTTTGGTACTAAAGGGACTTATATACTAGGACTAGTTAGGCTAGCTACTGGCACTGATAGTACGTAGGTACTCCATGGCATTAAAAAAATAAATGTATGAGAATCTATTATTTAAACGAAATGGGTTCCATGACGACAAGCAATTCACCGAGTTCGCATCGTTCACTAAATAAAAATAAAAAATTTGTATTAACCCACCAACTAATAGCATACGTCGTTTTAATAGAACGCTTGACTTTACCTGTTGCTGCTCTGTACGAATCCCGGTCACGCGCGGGCAAGGTGGGACGATCCATCAGGCCTGTCATTGACGTCACACTTGCCAGAGGACATGGTACAGGCTAGAGAGGGGGTAGGGGTCAGTTGATACCTATTTACAAATACAATGTTCATTCAGGAAGTGCTTTTTCTTTGTTGTTGTTTTTTTTTTAATTTTTAAAATTACCGTAAATTACGAGACAATGTAAATGTAACAATAATGATATGAGGTAAATTCTTACATAGATATAAAAATTGAAATTGCCGGAGATTGATTTTTTATATGTTTTTTAAACTTAAAAAATGGGAATGACGAATAACATGTGTCCTACAATAATGTCATGTACATTTAGAGGGGTACATCGTGTGATTAGATTTCTGATTGCCATTTTAAAAAATTGTACCACTGTAGGGATATATATATATATANAAATATTGTAAAGATGTAAAGCATCATATTCAGAGGCGTCGCTAGGGTTGGTGTCATTCGGGGCGGTAGCTCATGTTGTCACCCCGTCACGACTGAAGGGACTGTCCATAAGTGACGTCCCGCGAGGTTGCCAGTTTTTACTTCAACCTCCCCCAGCGTCATATTTTATCACAAAAACTTAGACCCCCATCCATTTTTTCCGTTATGACGTCAAAAAAGCTTTGAAAACTCCCCTCTCCACCCCTCTAAAGCCGTTTCTAAATATTGCAAGTTATTTTTTGTCATTTAAATATGTATTTAGTGTAAGTCTGTACTGTAATATCCTAACACGCATGAAGCCATTGAAAAAGTCATTAAATAATTAATGGTAAAGAATCAAATATGTAAGTGGAAATGTTATTTAAAGTTGTACCTTTTTCATGTGACGTAAAAAATTTTATGAAGAAAAAAAAAACAATTAGAAACCTAGACGAGGTACAAAAAGGCTAGATCAATTTTTCCATTGTAATTATTGTATTGCTAATTGCTATTCAAATCCCCCACAATTTAACTATTAAAACATATAAATCAATTGTGTTGTGGATGAAGATGGCTAGTTGTGTGCCGATCGTACTCCATTCACTTAAAGCTGAATAATAATCGTGTCTCGGATACGTCAATATCTAAATTGTGGCATTCTAAATTTTTGTGATGAAATTATAAATTTCCTGATATTGTTTTTTCAGCTAGTTATTAGACATGAGATCTATGTCTGCACCAATAATTGAGATAAACAAATTATTTCGAGTTCGTTGTCCTTTCTGTAATAGTAGATTTTGAACTAATCGAACATGCATGTAAAACACTTAAACGTGTACTGTTCAAATTAGTTTGAAAATAAATTATCGGTAACGCTAAATCTCATATCAAACACGTAAAATTAGAGCAGCAAACAATGCAATGGGTTTTAATTAAACTTTAATTGTGGTAGATTTTGAAAGATGAAACATGATAGTATTGACCCAAACCAACTATTCTCTATGTTTAATTATATGTATAAATCTTCAACACTTAACACGGGCGAATACAACTATATTTTAAAAAATATACCCAAGAGACTTGTCACGATAATTTTCCTGTTGGAATATTGACACTTTCAACTTTTTAAGCAATGAAAATTTATGAACGTACAATCTGATGCTAACATTAGTGTACTGTAAAACAACAACATTTTCTTCTTAAACAGTTTGAACAAGAAGAAGGAAACGAAGTTTATCGATTTGAAATGATTGTTACACGACTCTCTGCTCTCTCCTATGATAGTAAAAAAGGATCAACTTTTGATTTCCGATACACTCAATTAGTCGCGTGACAGTGGATTTTAACATTTATAGAACCAGTAAAATAATAAGTGTTAGGGGTATATAATTCATAACTCGGTACAAAAATTAGTGAATGTTTAAATAAATAAAATATTGCTCTCTTGAAATCCGTTTTCCAGCAGTAAAGTTGCATATACCTATTATTACATTAAGTTCATGTGACAATCTTTCGCCATAGAATGAATGCTACTTACACAATTCTAACTGTAGTGATGATTAAGCAACTCAAAGCTTTGCATCATTGGGATCAAGCTCAATGGAAACGTTAAACACATTCTTCAATTTAACACCACAGGCAAACTCATCTCTAAAAAAGACGATGGCTTTAGTTTTTGAGATGCAAGATTTGATCAATTCTACCACTGGGGCTTGGCCAAGCCAAGACACAATGACTGCACAGAAGACTTCCGTCTTAATGAAGTGGTACGCTACGGTTGTCATCAACCCTATTATTGGGGTTATCGGGATTCTCGGCAACACACTCACCTGCGTCATTTTGAGACAATGTGGATTCAGTAAGCCTTCCAACGTGTTTCTGTTCGGCTTAGCGATTTCTGACATATGCGCACTGATCCCGGCCGTTGACCCGGTCTACATGCTGACCCAGTTCCCGAGACGCGTTCCTCTAGGGCTCAATGGCTGGGAGTACGAGTGTCAAGAACCCATTCTGGTGGAATTGTACCTCGTCGTCAAAATGATTGTGTTCGGGGTCAGCATCTTTGGCATGAACGTGAGTCAGTGCATGTGCGTCGTTATAACCGTGGAGCGACTTGTGGCCATCTTCCTGCCCTTACATTTTCAAGCCATCGTTCGTCCGAAAAGAGCTTTAGCGGTGGTGTGTTGCTTGTATTTATTATGGTTAGGCTTAATTATTGTGTACCTTAGAAAATTTGAGTTTAATTTCAGTTACTTGGAAGAGTATCAAACATGTATGGGGAGTTATCACGTTAACCTTAACAGTGACGAGATTCTGTTTGACACCATCTCCAGTTGGCTTGCGTGCTATGTGTCGCTAGGAATAATCATCTTAGGTTCTATTGTCATATTTGCCAAAATTAAAAGTGCCACTCGAAGTCGTGGGAGTATGACGTCATCAAAAACTGCATCTTGCAGTCGCACCACAAGAACTTTGTTGGCCGTTTGCGTTTTGTTCAGCTGCATGCAAATACTGCGCTATCCCTACGCCATGGGATCTCCATTCCCAGATCAGGAAACATTTCTTATCTACTTCGTCTTCGTGACTCTAGCGTCAAACATAAACAGTGCCAGCAATTTTATTATTTACGTCATTCTCAACACAAAGTTCAGAAAACTGCTTCTAAACAGAATGCCGTGTATTGAAAGTAAGTCAACACGACCGTCGGTTTGATTCAAGTCACTCATGCAGTGGCGTAGCTAGGGTCACGTGCGCCCGGGGGCATGACACAAATTCTGCGCCCCTTGACGGACCAAAAAATTCTGGGGGCTCACTGAGCCCCCATGAAAAATTTGAAATTTTACGGTTTATATGGTTCATTTTTTGAAGCAAATGATATTTTAATGAAATACAATACAGACTAATAATTCTCTATACGATTATAAACAATTTATTTGAAAAAATTCAGGCACGGAGAGGATCCCCACTCTAAGACTCAGAACAACTGCGGGCCCAGCAAACATTCTTAGTGTGTATGCCCCAACACTCTATTCAACTCCGGAAGAGAAGGACCAGTTCTATGGAGCGTTAGACCAGGCAATAGCCGGCATCCACAAAGACGAGGCAATCTATCTTTTAGGAGATTTCAATGCTAGAGTGGGGAGCGACCACGAAGCCTGGCCCACCTGCCTTGGACTATTTGGAAGAGGAAAGTTAAATGAAAATGGACAAAGGCTTCTGGAATTGTGCTGCTCACGAGGCTTGTGTGTGACCAACACTTTCTTCAAGTGCAAGGATATACATCAAGTATCTTGGAGACACCCTCGATCCCACCAATGGCACCAGCTGGACCTCATTATCACCAGGCGTGCACAACTAGCTAGCGTCCTACTCACTCGCAGCTATCACAGTGCCGACTGTGACACGGATCATTCCCTTGTCGCCAGCAAAGTACGAATAATGAGGAAAAACTCGTACCACACAAAGAAAAAGGGAAGTCCACGCATCAATACCTCCTGCATGAAAGACCCTGCGATAGCGCAGCTGTTCAAAGACAAGGTGAAGGAAAGTCTCTCAAAGATGTCCCCATGCGTCACCATTGACTCCAAATGGACGCAACTGAGAGACACAATCTATACATCCGCAATACAAGCCTTTGGCAAAAAATCTCACAAAAACACGGACTGGTTTGATGAACATTGGGACGAGATGAAACCCGTCACTGAAGCAAAAAGGAAAGCTCTTATGGCTTACAAGGAAAAGCCTACACCTGACAATTTGCATGCTTTAAAAACAGCTAAGTCACTTGCCCAAAAGGTTGCACGTAAATGTGTCAATACCTACTGGCTTAAGCTCTGTTCCAGTATACAATCAGCTGCAGACATGGGCAATGCAAAAGTCATGTACGAAAACATCAAAAAGGCAACGGGCCCCTTGACGTCAAAAGCTGCTCCCCTAAAGTCCAAAAATGGAGAAATTATTCAAGACCAGGCAGCACAGCTAAAACGGTGGGTTGAGCATTATCTGGAATTGTATTCAACAGTTACCACAGTCTCCAGCACCGCTCTAGATGACATCCCAGATATGCCACTCATGGAAGAACTTGATGTCGTGCCCACACAGGAAGAGCTGAGCAAAGCAATTGACAGTCTAGCTTGTGGAAAAGCGCCTGGGAATGATGGAATACCACCAGAGGTTCTAAAGAGTGGCAAGACAGCTTTACTCCAACCATTGCACGAGATTCTGTCCCTCTGCTGGGAACAGGGCTACATCCCCCAAGACCTAAAGGATGCAAATATAGTGACACTATATAAAAACAAAGGTGATAGGAGTGATTGCAATAATTATCGCGGCATTTCACTCCTTAGTATTGTAGGAAAGACCTTTGCCCGCGTTATACTAAAACGTTTACAAAGCCTAGCATCCCGCGTCTATCCAGAATCTCAGTGTGGTTTCCGGTCCGGTCGGTCTACCATAGACATGGTGTTCTCCATACGACAGCTCCAGGAAAAATGCAGAGAGCAGCAGATGCCACTATACATTGCATTTGTGGACCTTACAAAAGCCTTCGACTTAGTCAGTCGCAACGGGCTATTCCAAATACTGGCAAAAATTGGATGTCCCCCTCACCTACTTGCCATCATCAGACAGTTCCATGAAAATATGCTTGGTACAGTACAGTTCGATGGAGCTAAGTCAGAGGCCTTCCCTGTCAGCAGCGGAGTTAAACAAGGTTGTGTACTCGCACCAACACTCTTCGCAATATTCTTCTCTGTACTTCTTCGATACGCGTTCAAGGATAGCAGTGAGGGAATCTGGTTACATACCAGAGCTGATGGAGGACTTTTCAACACTGCCCGCCTCCGAGCCAAGACCAAAACGACGGATGTCCTAATTCGAGAGCTACTATTTGCGGATGATGCGGCACTAACAGCACATACAGAATCTGGTTTGCAACAACTCGTGTCAAGCTTCTCCAATGCCTGCAAAGAATTTGGTCTGCAAATCAGCTTGAAAAAGACAAACATCATGGCCCAAGACACTCGACCTCCTCCTACCATAAATATCGATAATGAAAACTTGGAGGTTGTGGACAGCTTCACCTACTTGGGATCCAAGGTCTCCAATACACTGTCCATTGAAGAAGAAATAAACAGCAGAATTGGCAAGGCAGCCGCAACAATGGCTAAACTAAATAAGCGGGTCTGGCAAAACACCAAGCTAACGGAGAAAACCAAACTGTGCGTCTATCGAGCCTGTGTCATCAGTACACTACTATATGGGAGCGAGACATGGACCACTTATACATCACAAGAGCGTAAGCTTAACAGCTTCCATTTGAGATGCTTGCGCCGCATCCTTGGTATTAAATGGCAAGAAAAAGTGCCTAATAGTGAGGTACTAACGCGTGCCAATACCCAAAGCATGTTCTCAATTCTTAGTGAAAGACGCCTGAGGTGGCTAGGACATGTCAAAAGAATGAGCCCCGGCCGCATCCCGAAGGACCTCCTATATGGTGAACTTGCTTCAGGAAAGAGGAAAACAGGTCGCCCACGCTTGCGATTTAAAGATGTCTGTCAAAGGGACATGAAAGCAGCCAAAATACATACAAGTGACTGGGAGTGTAAGGCAGAAGACCGATCTACGTGGCGCACAGTTGTCAAAGAGGGCGTCATAGTAGCCGAGGAGCGAAGAATGGAGGAGGCTGCAGACAGAAGAGCTAGGAGAAAGGCCAAAACATTTGGAAGCACAGAACTCGTGTGTAAAAACTGTGGAAAAGACTGTCACTCAAGGATAGGACTGCACAGTCACGCGAGGAAATGCAACCCAACCCAACGGTGATGCACCATCGTCTCGCGAGACGGAAGGATGCCGGATATTTGAAAAAAAAACTCTACCAATTATACAAGACTCGAATAGACATAATCTAAAATAAATTGATCTTCCTTGATTTGAATGTCGTCAATCTCGCTGTTAAAATTGATATTCTCAAGTGTTCTCTTTCGATGCTAAGGAGTGCAAGATCATCTAGACGATCTTGATCCATTGAAGCACGTAATTTTAGAAAAAATAAGGTTTACTTTGCTGAAGGACCGCTCACAGCTATTAGTTGAAACAGCAATTTTTAGAAGTATTTGAAGTGAAATGCGCAGATTCGGAAATACGTCATCTCCATATGAAACAATAAAATCGAGAAGATCCAAAGTAGTTTCCGGTAGAACTTCAGTCCGGGTACTGAGCATCATTTTTTAGACTTTGATTTATGTACACAATTCGTAGAAATTAGCCAAATCTAAGTAATTTTAATGAAGCGTATCGACTTTTGTTTCAGCAAGAAGAGATTTGACGTCTAGTAAAAATCCAAATTTGTTTTTTAGGTTGTTTAAGGCGTAAAATCCGTATTGATATCTCCTGTTGGAGTTTATCAATTTCACTGTTCATAGCAGGTGCAATTTCTTCTTATGGAGAAAGTTCTTCATCTCTTTTTAATTATCGAAGGCATCCTCCGATGTCGTCTAATCTTCTGTCAACCTCGATTCTCCAAGATGTGCATCTTCTTTTCTATTGTCTACCGCAACATGGCTCAAATTAACACGAATGTTGACAATTTCTTGCTCAAGCGATTCAAGATCAGATTAAGCTTCCTTGAAACTCACAGTAGGATTCTGGAACCTTTTTGGACACTATCAATTGTATCAATTATGATGTTCCAGAAATGTTTAAAATCAAGGAATTAAAAGTTTTATATACCTACCAGCAAAGCCTCTGCATCACTTCTGGTGTCAGGCGTCATATATGTGTTCTGATAATTTTTCCAACAGCCCTGCCATGTCATCTAGTCCTTCATAAATTGCTATAACAGCTTCTGATCGTGCAATCCAACGTGTTTCAGACTCCCTCTTCATTGTGATTGGCACAACTCTTTTTTAATTTTTTCCCAATGAGTTGTTGAAAGGGAGAAAACATAAATTTATACTTTCAACTGTTCCAAAAAACGTGATAACAACTGGATCGTGTTTAGTTGAGTGTACTCTTGCTAAATTTTAAGCTGTG
>MUZC01004440.1:357865-372479 GCA_002072015.1 Radix auricularia | reverse complement strand
CATGCAGCAAAGGGACGCGTATTAACCATTCTGTTAGCCAGTGGTTTTCAACCTTTTGAGATTCCAGGAACACTTGAAAAATATGTGTCTTAGCTACGGGCCACTACTAAAAATTATTTCTGCATTTTCTGGTTTTTCGGTGATTTCGTACAATTTATCAAACATCTCAAAGTTACCTTGAAATAATCTTTTTTTCAAAGATCAAGCTTTTTCGTAAAAGCAGACATTTTGTCACAGAGAGTCATATAATGTATCTGCTTTCCTTGCCGAGTGGAATTAAGTTTATTGAGCTTTTCTAAAATTTCAGCCAAGTAAGCCAAAACAGCAACCCATTAGCCATGGTTCAAATTATCAACTTGCTTTGAGTTATTTCTACATGAAAATCTCTTACGTCATCGCGTAATTAAAACAGTCAGATAACCTGCGAACTTCAGTATACATTAGTAACTGTTAACGTTCAAGATTCATATTCGAGCATAAGAAATCAAAGAGACGAGAATTTAATTGACGAGCTTAATAAAATTAAAAACCATTATGGCCAGATCAGAAATATATTTAAGTCTGCGTTAATTCTTTTACTTGCTAGTCTTTCTCGATTAATCCTACAGTGCGTAAATTTCATGCTTTTCTCACGGACCACCTGGACCACTAGTGGTCCGTGGACCACAGGGTGAGAACCACTGCTTTAAGCCACTCCTTTTTCTTGTCTTGGTAATTTTGGTTGCTTTTAGTGTCGTCTCTGGTAGCTCTATTAAAAGAATCGTATTGGTCTCTTACTGCTCACTACCATCAACTCACAGTTTTTAAAATTAAAAAAATCACATCAGCAATCCTACATTGTGGATGTGTCATTTATTTATGAGTAGAATGGCGCCCCTTAACGCTCAATGGGGGCGCCTAAATCATGTTTAACAACTGTTTTGTAATAAAGATATGTTCGGAGCTCCAATATTCAATCTTGCAAACGTATTTGGGATACATTAGTTTACATTAAAATGAAATTAAATAATGAGTTTTAATACTCATTTTGGCGCCCCCCTAACGTGGCGCCCGGGGGCATTCGCCACCCCCTGCCCCCCTCGCTACGCCACTGCACTCATGCGTGTCTCATGTTTCAGGTCTGACAACAGGTTTGATTCAAGTCACTCATGCGTGTCTCATGTTTCATGTCTGACAAACAGGTTTGGTTTCTCAGTTTTGTAATCATAAAAACAATTTTTAAAAACGTAGTGAAAACAAATTCATTTAAACAGAGATCAAAGGAGATACCACTTGTTTTCCTATAACATTAAAGCGATATATCTGGATACTTTGTTAGTGAGTAGGTTTTCCTGGTATCATCAGGTAATCAATTCCACGCCCGTATGATCTGAGAGAGGTAGCAAGGTATAACTTTTCGACCTAGCCAGTATGTTGGTCTTCATCAAAGAATCGGTTACCAAAAATAACCTCTGACAGATTAAAAAGAAACAATTTAATAATGAATAAAAATCAAGCCGATAAACTTCAAATGTATTTCGCTTTTGTCGTTGTATTTTTTAAATATTTTTTTGGTAATGCTATGAATGAATTCATTCTGACTTTGACAGCCATAGTTTTAGATAAGTACACAAGAAGCCATTTGTTTTCTAATCAAATACAGACATTTCTTGCGGTGTTACACCATGTGGATTTATGTAGTAATTATCTTACGACAAACCTACACGTACAAAAGCTCGTTAGATGGGGTCTTGTAATTATTTGTAAAAATGAGTTGTTGTTTTTTTAAGTTAGTAAAAATCCATTCACGATGTCTTGTGTTTGGTGGCGTGTAGACAAACCACTGAGAAAACAGAAATTGAGTTTAAGATTAAACAACCAAGATACATAGTCGTTACTTTGGTAACTTCAAATATCAAGAGGTTTTTTAATTACTTCACCAAATTGGTATAAGTTCCTATGCTTGGATAAAAAAAGTTTTCGATAATAATTATAATCTCCTTTACGTCAATAACCAGGTCACGTGACTGCCATGTTCTAATTATTAGAGAGCTTTGACAAAACATACGAAAAATATATTAAAATAATTTTAAAAAATAAAACAATAAAAATGAAAAATATGTGTGCTGATATTTTTATTTCGATTGCCGTTAGTTCTGTATTAGCAATTCTTGGTTTACCCAACAGTATATAAGTAGAGATAAAGCAATCCTTCATTGTCAGAGTCTTGCCGCTGAAGGATGCCTTTCAGTTTCCACCCGTTTCATTTCTTTTTCGATTAAATTTAAGTTTCTTTCCCTCATATTAGGAGCATAAAACGCAAAAAATCACAGCTACTTACTCAGTAAATAAATAAACAAGAAAAATAGTGGAGATGATTCTTCAAAACTCATTACGAGGCTGCAGTACTCTCATAAAAAGCGTCATAAGTAATGGCTCTTGTGTCTTTTATTGAAAGTGTTCCAGCTAGTATTTGATCTAATATCTGTTTATGGACTTTTTGTCAATGTACTCGAAAAGTTAAAAAAAAACACGTTCTAATTACTATAAAAACATAAGAAATATTACATCGGCGTCATTAGGTTTGGTGTCACTTAGTGGCGTTGCTCACGTTGTCACCCCTTCACCGTATACCCCATAGACCCACCACCACGAGTCTGCCACACACAAGATTTTATATTTTGGTGTCACACCAATTAATGTTGTCACCCTGTGCGTTCCGCGCCACCCGCACCCCACTGCAACACTACTAGTTTTCACCGTCTGAAAAATATGGGCTCAATAAAATAAAAGAACTATAGTAAAATAGGATTGACGTTGATGTTGAGATTGTATATTAGAATCATTCGGTGACTTTGTCGGACAGTTTCAAAAACAATTAATAACAACTCTAACGAGTAATTTAACGTAATTTCAAACAAAAAAATTTCGATTTTTTTTTTATTCAAGAGAAATCACTCTAGATTGCAATAAAAATCATTAAAAATCAATAATTTTGAAAGTAAGCAAAACAACTGCTATCCATAAATTACTACTAAAATTAAGGGAGTCGAACGAAAAGATATTATTTAACAATTTCTTCCACAACATTGTTCTAAATATTATCAGCTATCGTTCGGCGCGTGTTTCAACCCGATAGATGTTATCGTTGGCGAGATATTGACAAAATACTAAATTTTTAAAGGGTATGTTTGATTTTCCATGAAATCAGGTAAACCCTTTTCTGTTGTTTTTTCCCCCGTGCAAATCCTTGGGACTTCTTTAACATATTTTCAAAATACCCGAAGCCTCTATCTTTTTTGGCTAAGGAGGAGTTGTATGATCAAGTTCGAACACAGCACGGACATTTCTAATATAAAAATGCAACTTTCCAATAAGAAAATTGCTTTAAAAAATACAAATTTATGGTGACAAGAGTGAAAACATAAAAAAATGTTTTATTAGAATTATAATAAGTCATGACGATTTGATGTATTTTCAGTTTGAATAATTAGAGTTAAACTCAAATTTTGATATAAATTCTCGTGACTGCTGTGAGTTTCGATTCAGATTGATTTCATTTCACGGATTGTTATTTCGGGACTTTGGACAAATGGAACAAAAAATGTGACACAAAAAAGTGTTCAGCGTCATTCCTCTTCATATTCTTTGATTAGTATTAGAAATTTGTCGGGGAAAGATTAACAATTTAAAGCTTGTAATGTTAAATTACGAACAGACGACAACCCGGGATTTTAGCAACTCTTCTATTTATAGCCTTTCCTCCATTACAAACTCCACCTCAGTGAGTGTGTCAAATTATGCGGAGCTCACTACCTGGGGGCCGGCCATCGCAATGAAGTGGTTCACCATCGTTATCATCAATCCTATTCTCGGAACCCTGGGGATCGTCTGCAACGTTGTCAACTGCGCTGTTCTAAAGAAAAGTGGCTTTACCAAGCCCTCCAACATCTTCCTCTTTGGCCTGGCCGTGTCCGACGTATTTGTGCTGCTGAGTGCAGTGGACGTGGTGTCCATATTGACCCAGTTTCCTAAACAAATCCCGTTGGGGTTTAACTTTTCGGAATTCGACTGCAGAGACACGCGCGTCGCTTTATTTTACTTGAATGCAAAGAGAATTGTCTACGCGTTCCAGATCGTCGGTATGAACATCAGCCCGTGTTTTTGTATGATCATCACCACAGAACGTCTCGTGGCCATTTTTTTCCTTTTTCAATTTTCGAGGTTACTCCGCCCACGCGGTGCCTGGACAGTGGTCGCGTGCTCTTTTCTCTTTTAGACAGGATTTGCTGCTATCTATGTAAACAAATTCACGTTCGTCATGGGATACTGGTCTCAATTCAAATCTTGTGTATGTATATATACGGTGCTGCCAAACGACGCCGAGAAAATTCTTGATAAAATCGACACTTGGTTTGTCTGGTACATTGCGTTAGGCGTCATTGTTTCGGGCTCCGTCATTATATTCGTTAAGATCAAATTGTTCAGTCTTAATCGTCGGAAAATGACGTCATCAAAGTGTGCGTCCTGCAGTCGCACCAGTCGCACACTGTTAGCCGTGTGCGTGGTATTCAGCGTCACGCAAGTTGCTCGTTTCCCCTACGCCATGTTCAAGATCAGCTTCCCTGACTACGACAGCCAGGGTTTGTACGTCTCGGCCATGGTCCTCATGTCTTACGTCAACAGCGCCTGCAACTTTGTCATTTACGTCTTGCTCAACAAGAAATTCAGGGAAATTCTCAAGGCAATGATGTTTTCGAAAAAATAAAAAAAAAAGTACCTGAGGTTTTACGGTTAAGACCCAGTGAAAGTGGTGAAGGTCGCAATCATTAGTTTGTATTGTACGTTTAGCGTGTTATAAATCTGGTGGTGTATGTCTGATACTTGAAGCCTTGTCTGACTTTAATGAAATTACGATTATTTTAAATAAGTAATAGACATGATAAACGGGGTGGACTACATTTTAAGATATGTTGTTGTTTGTTTTTTGCCGATTGTACATAGACTGTGTATTTTAAAAAATTGTGGCTCTATTCAAAGTAGTTGTATTTTTTTAAAAATAAAAAGTTGCTTTATTTCTTTTAAACTATCAACAATAAGTAAACAATTATGTGAAAGTCTATAATTATATCAATAATTTATTTTAAAATTTCTGCAACTTCACTTTTCTCAGATAGGAATAAAATGTTTCAAAATTCCAAGTATTCAGAAAAACAAAAACATATATAGATTTCTTTTGTACTTTTGATATGGAAGTTCTTGTATTTGACATAGAAAGCAATAATATAAATCACTGGCCTAGCAGAAAATAAAATCAGTGACTATTAAACCTGACGAGAGATATTAATCATAGTTTACTATCACTAATCAGTTCGAAAAGGTAAGTGCATTTTTGTTGATTATTTGACTGGTGGTATATAATGTTTCCCCGTTGCATTCAACTGGCTTTGTAAGTTAGGTGATTAGGTCAACATTGAAGTAAAACGGGCAATAATTTTAACATTGATTGCCTAAAAAACGTAGCTAAAATCTAACTAAAAGTTTTTCTAGCAAAATTGTTTACCAGAGCAGGATCAGTACTACTGGTGATACATGAAATGTTGTAGCAGACTTGTTGAGATTGGCTGTTGATACATAAAATATGGCAACAGTCCAGGTATAGTTAGCAGCTGGTTTCCAAGAAACGTTGTAGCAGACAGGTTGAAGTTTGGGGGTCATACAAGAAATCTTGTAGCAGACAAGTTGAAGTTGGCGGGTCATACAAGAAATCTTGTAGCAGACAAGTTGAAGTTGGCGGGTCATACAAGAAATCTTGTAGCAGACCAGCTGAAGCTGAACGGTGATACGAGCCATTTAAAAATCAATGGAAGATTTTTTTAGCTGGATGTGCAAACTAGAATGTTATACCATGAGAAACAAATTTGATTCCAAATATTTTTCTTTCTAATTGTGTATTTTTACAATTGTATGTATAGTAAAACCACTGCGAATGATTATATTTTAGGTCGTTTTTACTTGTTCGGGGCACTCTTTAAATAGAATAATAAAGCCACAGTTCCTTGTATTGGTGGAAAAAAAAAACAACCAAAAACAATAACAAGAACATAAACTAAAAAAATGTTACTTATTATTGTGAATGATTACTTTTGTTTGAGACTATAATTTCTCTGCAGATCCATTGTTCCATACTAAGTCTATCAATGTATGCAATGATCCCGGTCGTGTATGTCATCAAATATATCTCGTTAACATGAAATGCTTGGTTGTCTTATATACGTCTGTTTGTCCAAGCAATCAGCCTTCATCCGAGTTTGATACTAACCAGCCTTCAGCATATCACCGAATGTTATTCTCCAATCAAGCCCACTGCTTTTAATTTATTGTGCTTAGTGTTAAACTATCTTGAGGCGACTTTGTTGGACACTTAATATGTCAACTACGGTACACTTCAGATCGAATCATGGTGCCTACGGTCATGCCCTTGGTCTATAGACACTATCTGTCTTTATAAACACAAAGCCAGGTGAGATTTTATAAAAGGTGAGTGCGGGGGAGAAGAAAACAGAATTCGTTATATATCAATATAACTTTTAATGTTCAATGTTATTACGAGGATGGGAAAACCAGGTGCACAAAATTATTTTTAAAAACACGCTTTTATTCTAATGCACTAAAAAAGGGAAATTTTCTCGTGTCTACAGAAATAACTAAATAAAATGAATAATAAAAAAAATCTGCTCTATTCAATTTTTTCCCTTTTTATAAAAAGTCCTATTTACTGACAGAATCCATTATCTACTATATCACTGTTACTATAGGGCATGACATTCGTTGTTTGTTTCTGTTTAGCGATATCACATTATATTGTGTAAATTCTAGCAAACCCCACCCCGACACCCACTTTTTTTTTTATCCCCGCCCCTACTTTTTCCTGCATTTTTTCTGAATATTTGATAATTTATTAGCAAAGTTTAATAAAAAATATATTTAATTTTTTAATAAGTGTATGGAAAACACAGATATACAATTTTAAGAATAAAGGGTTTTGATAGCCAGGACACAAAGAAGAATGTACATTTTTAGATTAATTCGATGTAGAACTGCATATTGGTTATCAGCTTTATGTGTGCCTTACTACCTTGGGTCTAGATCCATCCATTAGTCCAGTAGCCAAAAATAAATTATATTAGTTTAAATAGTAAAAGATGTTATAAAAACTTTAATTTCTGTTGTTATAAATGTTATGGTATGAGCCTACACAATCGAAGCCTTATATGAATATGGCAATTTGGAAACTTATAGTTATTTAAGGGTCTTGTATTTGCTAGTGTCTATTATAGGAAAAAAGACATTCTAAAATAATTGAATCAAGAATATTTAAATTATAAATTTTAAGGAGCTATCAAATCATACATAAACATAAAGCACTTCGATTTAAGTTTTACATCAATTTTAAAAAAAATTGAAATTATATCGTTAAACTTTTTTAAAAAATGCTAATAACCAAAAACAAAATAATTAATGTTTACTTTATTATTGCGTGATTTGTTTTCACTTTAAACTGCGTTATAAAATTCCCTAGGTGTTTTAAATGTATGTTTTATTTATTATGAATTTTGATTACTTTCAAAACTAAATTCACAATTTAATTCCCTCATGTACTAAGTAAAGTTAATTGACAGTGTTTCAACAGATCCCTAGCACCCTTGACACTGAAAGAGCTTTAATATTTACGACACTGTGTCTACTAGATAAAGAACGTATGGCACTTCCCTTTTGAGAAGGCAATAACTACTTACCCTTTGCCTATTGCACCAATCAACTAAATTATACATTGTATAAGTTATAAAAGAAATATAGTTGCACCAGATTTTGTCTCTGAAAAATAAAGAAATTATATTAAACTATTTAACAAAATAACACAACAGACTTAATTAACTGTCTGTTAATAAACGCATGAGTAACAATGAATAATTGATTTATTTTACAAGGGCCCTTGTTATTCATTCTACAAAGGAATTAATATGTCATGTTCAATTCACAATACAAAATTAATGAAAGGTTGTCAGGTTCACTTGTAATACGTTTGATCTGCTTAATAAATCCGGTATCCAAAGTTTTAAATTGTAAATTTGTAAAGTTTATATTAAAAAAGTGACCTCAATGGGCGTGTGCGTTTTTATGTTAAGATCTTTGATGCTTAACTTTCATAAGTTAACCGAAAGGAATGAGCAAGACAATATAAGTTGGAGAAATCTTGATTTATTAAATATTAAAGAAATATCCAACATTATATTAACGTAAAACAATGTCTGTATAACACGACCTAACGAATAGTGTTAAATTTTATATATATTTTAATTTTAAATCTATAATGGAAATTAAAAAAAACACACACACAGCAACAACAAATATAGAAGAAAAACCAACAAGATCAGACTTTTCATTGAATCTTTTTACCTGACGTGTAAGTTTATTTGACTTGAACCATTGCTGCCACATTCAGTTCACTAATAATTACAGAATTAGTTTTTCCATTTAATATCAGCTTATAAATCATAACATAACTAAATTCTCAATTTCTTTTACACAGGTACAAGTTTAAAAAAATATCCAATGCATCCCTATACAAAATATTTTTAACACATCTATAACATAAATGAGGTAATAACCGTAAACAAAAATAATTGCCGTACATATTATTATTATTACTTTGCTTCTTGTTCTTTTATCTTTTGATTTAACCAATAGTGTTATTCTTGTCAGTTTTGAATATTCTCCAGTAATGAATCTGGCAAGTCCAATTTATTAATTCATCTTTTCTAGGTCATTCTGTAAGATTTCGCTATCGCGTTCTGATTTAATTCTTTTGTTAAGTTATACAATCATCAGTAGATAAGGTAACTTTTTTTCTCATAAGATGTAGTCTGGTAAATCATTTACATTAAATGAAAAAGAGTAGGGGACCTTACAAAGTTCCTTGTGGAACTCCTGAGTTAACCATTATTAATGCAGGTTTAGATGCTTTAATTATTACAGTTTGCTCACTACCCAAAAGGAATTCTCGAATGCAATGATGTAACGGTCATGAGATTCCAAAGTAGTTCAGTTTTTTTTAATAACAAGAGCGGTGAACTTTGTCAAATGCTTTTGAGAAGCCTAGTAATATTGTATCTATTTTATTATTATTAAATCTAAGCATACTTAAATTAACAGAAAGATCAGTATAAGGTATTAAAATCTATTATGCTACAAAAGATTTTTGTAGTAATGACAATGAAAAACGTAATGTTTTTTTTTCATACTTTAAGGAGTTAAAAAAAAAAAGAGAAGTTAGTAAAAATTTTAAAGAAAAAAAATTTCTTTCTATACCATTGAAACACAATTTTTTATACTGTCTTCAGCTACTATTGTTATATTTTTGCCATGGGCGTTTCTTCATGTTGCTTTCATACAAACACAATTTAATGAGTCTCCATGATAGTGATAGAAAAAAAAAACCTAATGAAAAGATCTATTTAATGCAAGACAATCTGCTTCACTGTGTTTTTAACACAGTATAAACTTTGTAGAACTATTTTTCTATCATTTAATGCTAAAGAGTTATAACAAGACTCTTTCTTGTTTATGCAATCATTACATAGGTTATATTCAATATTATCAGGATTTTATGTAACAATATAGATCTAATATTAGATTTTGAGTCAAAATTTTGATAACGTTTTATAAGATTTTTGTAAAAAATTTTTTTTTTTTACAATTGTAGCAGTATCACAGACAGAATGAAAGAAACTGGGAAAAAATCAGAGATATTGAGATAGTAGGAAAGAGACAAAAAAATCAAAAGAATAAATGGAAGAAAAGAAGCTAAAAATTTGATTGTTGAACAAAAAACCTTCTTAAACTTCAAAAAAGTTTTCATTCATATCTTTTGGCTACAGTAAGTGCGTTTCTCCACGTGATAAGTAGATCCTCACAAAATTGGTTTTGAAATAATTTTAAAAATCAGAAGCTGACAAATAATTTTTGTTCTGCGTGCGTGTGTGTGTGTGGCGATGTTTAATATTCAAATGTCTTTCTTGTGGCCTAGAGAATATTTATTTGAAGCAAGCCTTTTTAAACAATGTATCCCAAAACGAGTCAGCAAAGTGCCGGACTGGTGAAACTGAAAAGGTAAAGAAAAGAAAATATGGATAATTTTAGGAGACCATAGTTGCTCACATTTTATTTTCAAATGAATTTCTTAGACAGCTGCCGCATTATCTTAGATATACAGACGCTCCTTCTATGCAGAAGATAATTGTGTCCACATACCATGACAGATGATCTGTTGGAAAGTGATGCAACGGTCACAGGCCACGGCTATAAGGGTTCCACTCATTACCCAGCCGCCCAACTATTGTCTAGTTAGGTACCCATTCAGAGCTGCGTGACTCGGGGACTCCTTAGGTCTCTTGAACAAGTCCACGCCTTCGCGTGGATTTGAACTCGTGACCATCGGTATGCCAGTCGAGCGCGCTACCACTCGAACCATAAGTAACGACGATGTTTACATAAGTAATGACGATAAAATAAAGAAATACGTCTGTCAAAAGATTGTCTTAAATAACTGCTAAGTATCTCATTTACAAATCAGTCAAAAACATGTTAAAATCTTATAAACGGAGCTGTGTACTAATTCACTTAAATATTTGTTCAAAAATAAATTTAATTTCGTTTTTATAAAATAATTGGCCTCTGCATGTGTAAAAAATCACTTACACTTCTGTGAAATAATTCACTTTATATATAAGATCAAGATTTCACTTCCACATCCGTTTACTAACACAACCAACATTTAATTAATATTTAAAAAATTACAATATACATACATAGAAATAACTTATAAATACGACGATTAACTTACATTTCCATTTATTCACTTACACATCTACCTTTTAACTTACACATCTAACTATTCACTTACACAGTCAAACTATTCACATCTAAATCTTACAATTCACTTACATATCTAACTATTCACTTACACATCAAGCTATTCACCTCTAAATCTAACTATTCACTTACACATCTGCCTAAGAGTGCAATGATTGATGCCCACAGCCGCTGCTGCCCCCGACATGAACTCTCCAGCCTCCTTCAAGACAGCATCAACCAAGCAACATGAGACAGCAACAACAACCATCACCATCCAGATATGCGGTCGCGCCATCTCGCAATATCTAGATAAATAAATAAGTAAATCCGTACAGAAGCTGTGACCGCTCATTCAATAGCTACTTATCACAAATAACCTGATAATGTACTTGATGTGCCTAAATGTTGGAATAACGTCTTGTTTCCATTGGTGTGTCTAAACGGATGATGTGGATGACACTAATAGGCTTATGCATGATTGGTAATTGGTAAGGGTTTGGATAAATCATTACTCCATTAGTACAAACGTATAATAATCAACTATATCAGCTTATAAATTTAGACTAAGGATGAAGTAGACGGGCTTAAAGTCGACGTGTTAGATTTTGATGGACCTTAGCGACCGCTGGGGCCTTTATCTCTAGGAGGATGTCTAAACATTAAACTACGACTTATGAAATTTTAACCAAAAAAAATCATGTATAAAAACACTTGATGCTTTGACTCAATGCGCTATCATTCGCAGTTTCGTATTCTTGTGTAAAAGTAAAAGAATTTATAAACAAAATTAGCGAGTCCAGAGACAAAGCATTGCGTTGAAGATACAATCGCTTTATTCCCTAAGAGTGCTAGAAGCTTGTCTTTTAACAAGGCAAAGACAACTGAAATACAAAGAACAAAAAACTCGTGGTTTTTATAAAATCCAAAATTTATTGCTTGTTTTAGCTTGCACTAAAAGATTAGAGCAAAGAGCAAAGGGTATGTGTTTGTGTGTGTGTGTGTGTGTGTGGGTGTGTGGGTGTGGGTGTGTGTGTCTGTGTGTGTGTGTGGGGTGTGTGTGTGTGTGTGTGTGTGTGTGTGTGTGTGTTTGTGTGTGTGGGTGTGTGGTGTGTGTGTCCGTATACATGTAACATCAGAAAACAGAAGTGTTTATTCATAATCTATTTAACGATACATTACTTACATCCGTATATAGTAGACATTCTTTATATAGTGGGCTTGTGTAATAATACATTTCATTTAAAACTATTATAATTTCTCTTCATCCAACTTTTTTTTTTTAAATGACTAAAAAGTTTGTACCAAAGTTCATCCTCAGATTAACGTCATTATTCCTTTAAGTCCAGATTTGGCTGTTAAAATAAGATCTACTGTCACGTGATGTTTGACGTATATTTATCTGTTCATTTGTTTATGTCACTATATCAGTTCCCTATAATTAAAATATGGACATTCAAGAACGACTGACCAACTACCATATACACTCACAATAAAAAAAAATACAAATTTTAATCTTAGATTTAATATATTGACATTTCGACCCCTACCCCTCCACCCCCCCACACACACCACAGGCCGCTAACTATTCCTTGCTGATTACCATCAACAAGACAGTGGTAGAAATTTCTATGAAATTTAAAAAAAAAAAAAATCACAATTCTTTCACACTTTATAATCCTAGAGTACAATAAAGCAATGATTTTTAATTCTCGTAAAGAAATAATGCTCCAACACAATGTCTTCAGGTAGAAATACAACATTGTTGTCACTTTTAGGCAATGTACTTTAAAATGTAAATATGTAAATCTGTTTCATGTTTCAAATACTTGATGATCCGCTACAAGAAATGTTTTGTTCTGTTTCCATGTATCAACAGCCACCATCCTTGCTCTCGTGTGCCCTGTACGCGCCTGCCACTGCACCAATTAAAACTACTGCGGCCTCTGTAATAAATAAAACATATGAGAGCTAGCGTAACCATGCATACCACATGAAGTCGTCTGAGACTAACTTTTTTTTTTGTCTTCATATTTGTTGACACACATAATCCTAAATAAATATGCGTTTAATTTTATTTTTTTAAAAATGATGTTTAAATGAATTAAGAAAAATGTTTTGTATAGATATGGTTAATAAGAGGCTCAATCAGGTGGGTCTCATAAAATCATAAACTTCTTGTTGTGTAGTCGCATTAAATGTCCAACGTAGTATACAACTATACTTCAGAAGTAATTAGAGGTTCAAATGAATAGCAGTTATAGTTACAGAATTATTGTTTCGAATTATAAATCAGGACTATAATAGAAAATTTAAGGGCTTGCATATCAAAAAGCTCGTCAATTTAAAACTGAATCATGTGGCTTAAAATAAATCAAGGTTACTTTTATGTTCAAATGTGAAGAATTTTCTGTTTACATAGAACAATGACTTTACACTATAACATTGTAGGCATAGCGCGAAATTTAGTTGTTTTTTCTCCTTTACTGACGAGGACTTGAATTACGTTATTACAGAGATGTAGTTATTTCTCACTTACTGGCAGACCCATAAACAGCGACGACGGGTGCTAACACCGGTGACACTGAGACGACACCAGCAGCCAGGGCTCCACCCGCCACAAATCCACCCAACTCCCGCCAGAACGCACTGGTCATCTGGGGTGACGTCACGATCAGTAGGGCCAGAAAAACTGCCTGAAGCTTGGCCATATTTGGGCGTTAATATAGGCGACTTCACTGCGACTCTGACTGACAAAAATTTGATTTGGTTTTTTAAGTTGATTTAAGTCTGATAAAGAATTACCAATTACGTTGTGGTACATTCACTGTTCGTCTTCAGTAGTATTGGTAAAATGTAGCTGAAATTTACCCACATAAGTATTTAGTTTCATGAAATGAAAATAAACCAGTAAAAAAAAAGTAGACCGGACCAATCATTGAATAGGATTATGTCTTGAACTTTGTTGAATTACCTGTGTCACGAAGACGTATACTGTTAAAAAAAACAACTAATTCTTAGAATAAAATGCTTTCTTGTGTGTAGTATATTTATTAAAGTATAATTTTAAAGGCGGCTGGGTAGCGAAGTCAATAGTGCGCTCGCCTCACAAGCTGAGAGGCGTGGGATCGAGCCCACGAATAGCCACCATAAAAATGTTGAGGAATGACTAATGCTAAGAAAGCCCTCCGTTGACCTGGAGAGGGATGGGCGCCGCCAGTGTCTATTAAGCCCGTGAATGTTCTAATGGAAACATTAGAATCCCCTTCGACCTCGAAAAAAAGAGATTATGGGACTATAAAAAAATAATAATAATAATTTTTAAAAATATATTATATAGCATCTGTCCGTCTACTATTTATTATTTGAAGCTCTTGGTGTGGATGATGAGACCAATCCTTGAGTGTCACACACACGTATGTAGTTGGGTTCTTTTTCCTACTGTTTCTTCCCTAGTTTGCTTCTCTGCTCTTAGTGATCCTTCTTTTACAATAACCCCCACGTGGTCCTATCCTCAGCCAGGTTTTCCCAGTTTTGTCAATATTGGCTACTTTCATGTCTCTCCTGCATATGTCCGTGTATCTGAGACATGGCCGACCAACCAACCTTTTCCCTGTTGCCAGCTCGCTGTATAGCACGGCACGGGTTCAAAACAGCGACAGTCAAAACAGCGACAGTCATAACAGCGACTTCAAAACAGCGACTGTGTCAAAACAGCGAC
>MUZC01004440.1:334201-357219 GCA_002072015.1 Radix auricularia | reverse complement strand
GTCGCTGTTTTGACACAGTCGCTGTTTTGAAGTCGCTGTTATGACCGTCGCTGTTTTGACTGTCGCTGTTTTGACCGGATGCGGTATAGCACACCTTTGGGTATGTGAGCAGTTTGCATTCTCTTGACGTGTCCAAGCCAACGGAGGTGTCTTTGGCTTAATATGGCTAGAATGCTGCTCATGCTTGCTTGAGCCAGGACCTCTGTGTTGAGGACTTTCTCAATAGTTTCCACCTCAGATGCCAAGGATGCGGTGATGGCACCTGAGGTGGAAACTATTGAGCCTTCTTTGATGCCTGGCCTAAGTGGTCGATGACTCGCATCCATAGACGAGCGTGCTCCGTACGCAGGCCTGGTATACCTGAGGCTTAGTCCTTGCTGTGAGTTTGGCATTGGACCAGACTCTTTTGTACAGTCTAGCCATAACAGTTGCTGCCTTCCCCATCCTACCGCTTATCTTATCTTCCAGTGAGAGGGTGCTTGAGATGTTTGATCCCAGATATGTAAAATTGTCAACAACATCCAGGTTGCAGTCGTCTATAGTGACAGTTGGGAGGGAGACAGCATCATGTGCCATAATGTTGGTTTTTTTATGCTAATGGTCAGGCCAAACTCTTTGCAGGCAGAGGAGAAGCTGGATACAAGGTTCTGCAGTCCGTCTGCTGTGTGAGATATTAAGGCAGAATCGTCTGCAAATAAGAGCTCTCGCAGCAAAATCTTCCTTATTTTGGACTTTTTATTAAAGAGCTTATTTCTGATCAAAGTCCAATTGAGTTATTTATTTTATTTATTTATTAAATCTGATGTTTCCTAGCCAACCACACATATCGATGTAAATGTTTTATATTTATTATAATCGTATCTAACGAGAATTAGGACATAACATTATTTTCTTTAAACTTTATGTTATTAACAGAAGGCCAGGGGTGATAATGAGAAGAAATACGTAAAACCAGAAACATAACTCTTGGAGTTAAGAACCTTCCCTTTACTATTATTACTTTTAACAATATTAGAAAAATCTTCGTAATTTATATTTAATTTATATTAAACATTCATGCAAACCCACCCCCTCACCTCAGGCACACGTCATTCGAGGATTTGGGGGAGGGGGGTAGTCCTATCTTCGTCAAAACAAATCTCCGGGGAAAGCTATGCAAACTTTAGTTTTCTTAACTTCACCTAATCTTTTTTTTTTTTTTTTTTTGTTTAAGAGAAGAGAAAATAACTAATTATTTATTTGTATTTTAAAGACATGTTTTTTAAAAAAAAGGTTTAGTATAAGAGTAGATAACAGAGCTGCATAACAGAGTAGCATGATAGTGTATAGATGAGTTTATTTGAAAGATGAGTTTATGAAGGAGGAATGAAGTGAGCCAGGATAATGTTCAAATGTTAAATCATTAGGTGAGGGCAACTTAACTCATACAGTATTTTGTAATCGTATCTTTACCATATATTTATATAGCATTTGTAAAAAATTGATTGAAATTGTTTGAAATCATAATCTATCTGAATCATTTTTGAGCTATATATCAGCAGTGGCGTCGCTAGGGGGGTGCGGTGGGGGCGGGTCGCCCTTGTTGACACCATCAAGGAGGTGACACCAGATTATAAAATTCTATATATTCCCGTTATTTGGCACTGGAAAACTCGGAGGAGTTCTATGGGTTAACTCGTGAGGGGGTGACACCATGAGCTACCTCCCCGGATGACACCATGAGCTACCGCCCCGGGTGACACCAACCATAGTGACGCCTCTGTATATCAGTATCGTACTTTAAACTTTTTAAAAATTATATGTAACTTTTTTTAAATTAAAAAACACCATATATTGTATATATTTCCAATGTATATGTATATTTGTATACAATGTTAATATCATTTTTAACTGCTATTGTTTTGTATATGTACAATCACTATTAAAATATTTTCTTATGTTTCTGCATTTTAGTAATTAATTTCGTATTGTTAGCGCATTTTCGAGAAGCCGAATGCGCTATTGCACCCGTTTTGTCCGTCCGTGCGTCTGTCATCACCCTAGATCTCAGCAACCATAAGTCCTAGACCCATGATGTATATATGTTTTTTGTATGTCCTGACCTGCCATTTGTGCATCAACACTCAGTTACTCGATCCGTTAAAAAACCCCGTTAAAACTACCAAAAAACATTGCGAATCGAGAGATAACACTGGCGCAGGCAACGGCCGCCATTGCCGGAAGTCTTAGTATTATCAAAAGTATTAGGTTTTTTTTGTTGACGTCATTAGAATATGTGTAAAAGTTTAGAGAGTTTTACGTCATAATTTGTGGTGACTTCAATCAAGATCTTAGCGGCACAGGGGCAGAAATTGAAAACTTTTTCGAAACAAGCTTCAACATTCAACTACTTTCACCAAGATTGGCAACCACGATCTATCAAACAACAATTGACGGTGTATTTGGGCGATTAGCTGATTACAATTTAGAATGTTTCATTTATGAGTCCTATTTCAGTGACCACAAACGACTTGTAGTTATATTAAAGAGAAAATAAAAAAATTTAAAATGTAAAGAAATGACTTTTAAATAAAAACATTTTCAGGTATATTCATTACAAAAGAAAATTCATAAAAATATGTCTAAAATCTAAACACAATTAGATCTACTGGTAACTACATAATGCTGATATCTAACATAAGTACTGATACATAATACGAAAATGCGCTAACACGTCCTGAGTTCCAAAAGGGAACAGGCTTAAAATGATTTTCTTTTTTATTGTAAATAATTTTATAATCATTGTATTGTGTGTGCCGTTTTTAAGGCCGGAAATGTATTAATAATATTATCTTATTAATTATTTACTATAATTGACAAGGTTTTCCTGATATGTTTTTCAGTATAATTTCGTTAAACAATTTTTAGACGAGATTTTTTTAAAAAGACCCCACGCAGAAAAAAATAAGTTATGTTTAATGTTAGTACTTGAATAAGTTTTTTCTTTGTTTCTGTTCACTGAAGCGAGCTTTTTGCCGATACTTTTATTGTTTGTGATGTTTAATAATACACTTTATATTATTCCTTTTTATTCAAAGCATGGTGAGAAAGTTGAGCCTTTGCCATTCTTCTCATTTAATCCCATGCCCATAATTACTTTATTGCTTTCTGATCTCTGAACTAAGACACAGCCGGGAGACCGGACTATAGTTTAATCGAAAAGCATGAACGGAATCTATAAACACTGCATGTTTATCAAGGAAGATCTTAGGTCTAAGATATACAGACGGAGGCTCCTTCTATGAAGATGATAATTGCGTCCACAGACCATGAAGGATGATCTATTGGCAAGTGATGTAGCGTACACAGGCCACGGCTATCAGGGTTCCACGTATTACCCAGCCGCCTAACTAATGTTAGGTACCTATTCGGAGCTGGGTGGACTCAGGGACGCTCTAAGCCCCGGGATCAATTATTTGCCTTAGCTGCCACTAGACCACCGTATTAACTTTATTACAAAAAAAAAAAATTTGTTTTATTTTTTTTTAAATTAAATAAAACCAACAAACTTATGTTATTTTTAATGAAATTTTATGTAAAGAGTTTATTAATGATGTGACCATTTTCTGTCTCTGACGGCCCACTAGTCATAAAAAGCTTTTATATTAATAGCCCGTGGAAGAGCAACCGGTCCGCCGAATATAGAACTTAAGAATACTATGCCACGTAATTGATCGGGAAATCCCGCTACGTTAGTTGGAATGTTACTTTTAGTTTCAGTTTTAGAGAAAAGTAAATTATGACGTGTCTTTTAATTCAAAACACTCACAATTAATCAATTATGGCGATACATTTTCTACATTCAACATAGTGCATGTAATATATTTTGATGTATTCATGAACTTATATCTCTAATCTCATTTTATTATTTTTAAAAGAAATTTAATGGCGGGGGAAATTTAGAAATAATAAACAATAAATTGGGTTGTAGGGAGCGCTGGGCAGAGGTAGTACCTTTTGACGCTGTGACAGCTGCACCCTCGGGTGGTCAAGCTCACTGGTCCTCGTCCATCTCTCGAAACTCTCACGTGTGGCTCCCAGCGCCACACCCCGGGCAACGGTCTCAGCTGACCGGCTAAACCACGTGAGGGGGTGGTGCTGACACGGCACCACTGGGCGTACGACTTCCTAGTTGGAGCACCGGCCAGGGCGGACGAGTTCACATGCGAACTCAACGGCTACGTGTCCACGACCAAGGCGGGCCACCGATAAGGAGGAAACCGGCTGTGGTTAAGCTTGGAGAGGGATGGGCGCCGCCAAGCAATTCTTGCCCTAGACACACCATATGACTATTATACTAACTCAACACATACCGGCTCGGTCGTCGCCCGGGTTAACAAGGGCCGCGTCTACCATTGCACACCAGGATGGGGACGTAAAATCTACTACTGGTGCACCACAACCAAGACCCCCATACAACCTCAAAAGAAGAGGAGACATAATTATTGGCACATGGAATGTAAGAACCTTACATGCGACAGGAAAAGTGGAAGAACTGACCCACGAACTGGAACGATACCAATGGAATGTCATCGGACTGTGTGAGACCCGATGGAAGAGCTTTGGTGAACTCGCAACAGAAGATGGACACAAAATCTACTTCAGCGGCAGGGAGGACAGACATGAACATGGAGTTGGATTCCTAATCCATAAAAATACAACAAACTCAGTCATTGGTTGTCGTCCTGTCTCCAGCCGCATCATCACCATCCGCCTGAAAGCAACACCCTTCAATATCACAATTATACAGACATATGCTCCTACATCCAGCCATGATGATAGTGAAATTGAGGCCTTCTATGACCAAGTACAGGACATCATGGATCAAACACCAAAGAAAGATATTATCGTCGTCCAAGGTGACTGGAATGCGAAGATTGGAGTAGATGTATGTACCAACTGGGCAGATACTTGCGGACACTCTTGCAATGACCTGACCAACGATAGAGGGCTTCGACTCCTCGAATTTGCACGATACAACAACCTCCTTCTAGCTAACACAATTGGTCACCATAAAAAATCCAGAATATGGACTTGGCACAGCCCAGGCGGGGAACATAGTAACCAAATAGACTACATACTGGTCAAAAGACGATTTAAATCATGCATTAAAGCAGCTAATACTAGAAGCTTCCCTGGAGCGGATATCGGCAGCGACCATAACCTGGTGCTGATGACTTTCCATCTACACCTGAAAAGGATAGCAAAACAAAGCAATACACGATTACGCTTCGACCTTGAAAAATTGAAAGATCCGGTAATCGCAGAGGCGTTCAGGGCAAAAATTGGAGGGAAATTTGCTCCACTGACCACACTTTGTGAATCGGAAAAGGATATGGACATAGATCTAATCACTGATACCTTCAATACCACAATAATTGAGACAGCAAAAGATATACTTGGCAAAAAACATGCCATAAAAAAACCATGGGTCTCCACTTATATCCTAGAGATGTGCGATGAAAGAAGAAAACTTAAGAACGTAAAGAATACTGCAGAAGGAGCAATCAAATACAGAACAATCAACAAAAAGATCAGGAAAGAAATGAATAAAGCAAAAACAAACTGGATAGAACAACAATGCTCAGACATCGATGATAATCTACAGAGAAACAACTCAAAAAAGGCTTACAAGATTGTCAAAGATCTGACATCCACCAAGCAAGGTCGCATCTCAACAATTCAAGATAAATCTGAGAAATGTATTACAGAAGAACAAGAAATAATAAAAAGATGGACCGAATACTGTTCTGAGCTATACAATGAAGACTCAAAGGGCGACGAATCAGTGCTCAATTGCCCAACGTCATCTAACATGGACATGCATTACATTCTCCGTGATGAGGTGGAGCTTGCTGTGCGAAAGCTGAAAAAGGGGAAATCGGCTGGAGCAGACAACATCCCAGGTGAACTGATTCAAGCAGGAGGTGACCCAGTAATAAACATTCTAACTAGCATGTGCAACAAGATCTGGCAGACAGGAGAATGGCCAACACCCTGGACTCAATCGCTGGTTATAACGCTCCCAAAGAAGGGTAATCTACAATTGTGTCAGAACTACCGCACAATTAGCCTGATCAGTCACCCCAGCAAAGTCATGCTCATGGTAATACTAAACAGACTAAAACCACAAGCAGAGCAGATCATTGCAGAAGAACAAGCAGGCTTCAGAGCAGGAAGGAGCACAACAGAGCAGATCTTCAACTTGCGAGTGCTCTGTGAAAAACATCTGCAACACCAGAGGGACCTCTTTCATGTCTTCATAGACTTCAAAAAGGCGTTTGACAGAGTGTGGCATGCAGCACTGTGGGCAACCATGCACAAGTACAATATTAACGCCAACCTCATTACTGTGATCAAGAACCTATACAACAGAGCATCCAGCGCAGTACTCTACAACAGCAAGCTGGGAGATTGGTTCAAGACCACTGTTGGTGTTAGACAAGGGTGTTTACTCTCCCCCATCCTCTTCAACCTCTTCCTAGAAAGAATTATGACTGATGTGCTCGAAGACCATGTCGGAACGGTCAGCATCGGAGGAAGGATCATAACTAACTTACGCTTCGCCGATGACATAGACGGCCTAGCTGGCAGCGAGGACGAACTAAAAGAATTCCTTGCAAAGCTAGAGAAGACGTCGAAGGCCTATGGCATGGAAATTAATGCAGAAAAGACCAAGGTCATGGCAAATAAGAATTTCACAAGTGAAATACGGATAAACGGTCAAAAACTCGAGGAGGTCCCTACCTTCAAATATCTAGGGGCTGTAATATCCGACGAAGGCTCAAAACCAGAAATTCTTGCCAGAACGGCCCAAACAACTGCAGCACTAAGCAAACTGAAAAACATCTGGCAAAGCAAGAAGCTCTCCCTGAGATCAAAGATTCGTCTAATGCGCTCTCTGGCGATGTCAGTCTTCCTCTATGGTTGTGAGGCTTGGACGCTCACCGCAGACCTCCAGAAAAGAATTAGTGCGCTTGAGATGAGATGTTTTCGAAAGGTATTAAACATCTCCTACACGGCGCACATCACGAACGAAGCGGTCCGCGACAAAATAAGTGCTGTCATTGGCCCTTACGAGGACCTTCTCACCTCAATTAAAAAGAGGAAACTACGATGGTACGGACACGTGTCAAGATCTGGAGGTCTCTCAAAGACGATATTGCAAGGCTCAGTCCAGGGAAGAAGGAAAAGAGGCAGGCCAAGGAAGAGTTGGGAGGATAACATCAAAGAATGGACCGGCCTTTCATTTAGCGATTCCCAGAAGGCAGCTCAGAACCGTGACACTTGGCATGAGTTAGTGCGCAGCTCAAAATGGTGCCCCAACGACCCAGCGTCGGGTTAAGGGATAGTTCAAGTTCAAACAATAAATTAATGACAAGATGTATTGCGTCAGTTTCATTCTCTTTGACCACCTATTTTTATTCTATACACAAGGAGCAGATGATTCATTTACGACATAACAATTTTATCAAAGAACGTTCACCAACACGACTTTAGAATAATTCTGGCTTGTAATCATGAAAGCAGTGATAACTCAGTTGCCACTTTCATAGTTCTTGGTTCTTTGAATTGGGCTTCTCGGCATTAACTGAAATCAAGTCCAAGAGACGAGAGAGACTGCTTATAGTTGATGAACTGCGTGTTTGCTTGTCAACTTTGGAGCCCAGATGGAATATGATGTGTTCACTTAAGCAGGCATATCAGTCACTCTGATATATCACAATAATATGCGTCACTGTGATATGTAAATTTGTTATCTTTTTAATAGGGCTGTTATCGATTAAATTAAATTTAATCCTTAACTTTTGAAAAATTACCGATTAATCAATCGATAATTTTGTTAAGCTAAAAATAAAAATGTATGACGTCATTAAACTGAAAATTTCAAGGGAAGTAATTAAAACAGGCAATTGGTATTTGCATTAAGTTATTTTTAAAACAGTTTGCACTGAAAACAAGTTAAATAACGTATTAAAGTTGAGGCACTTGAATGAAAAATTCAAATTAATTTTATAAAAATAAAAGTTATACAGCTGTATAGAAATTGTTTGATGATTAGTAAAAACATAAAGATCATCTTTTTATCCCAAGTGTTTCGAAAGCTATTATGATTATTTCTAAGACCTCATATTCTCTTTTTTCACTCATATTTTGTGCCCTTTTATTGCATTTTTAAAATGCCCATAACCTAAGTATTTAATTTAATTAAATTTAAAACACGTACTATTGTTAGGGAATATATTTTAAAATAAGTAGTTCGATATAATGTTAATGAATTTAAATTTTGTTATTGTTAAATAGTTGAAAACAATGGGTTTTTTTTTATATCATTGTCCTTATAAAACAAGTTATTTTAAAGTATACTCTTTCTGCATTCCCTTAACGGAGAAGTTTGTACGTAAAAAATAATGATAAAATAAAAGCTATTACTAATTATTTATTTTTAAAAAACAACATTTTTCTATTTTTAATCACTATTTTATCGATTAAAATTATTTTTGTGTGTCGCAAAAATTCTTGAATATTCTTAGTGTGTGGCTACCTAAAAAGTTTGAGAAACACTGCACTAGCGGAAGATGGGAACACCATTGAAGGAATTATAGAGCAATTGCAATCAACTTCTAAGAAGAAACGGACATATTACTATTGTCATTGTTAATGTTACCTGTATTATTTTTAACGTGAGCGCTATCGCCTATTTGTGAGTGTTTATCTCTCTTGATTAACTTAAGTTATTATAAGATACTACGGCGCCCACTTTTTTCGAACGACCATGTAACTGATCCTTGTTTGATAAATACAAAGTATTAAACTTCCTGAAATGTACACAAAGTATTTTATAATTATAAATCCTCAAATCATCTTTCCTTTTTCCAAAATTAAAATATAGCTAAAACAATGATATCATATCATATTATTTTACGGCGAGAAACACAACATAATTTTTTAATTGCTCTGTACTGTTGTACTATTTCAAAAGTAATATTTAATACATAAGTATTTTGCACACCTCTTGATGCACACCTTGTATTAAATAAAATATAAGCTCAAACAGTGTCGTCATTGCGTTTCGGATACAATGAGTGAGTGTTGTTTATTGTTAAAGTTAAGGGTCACAAAAATTATACTAATTATATCAAACCAATGGCACGGTGTGGTTCCTAGTTATTTCATTGTTGTTATTATTAAATTCAGTAATGTAAAGTCAGTTACTGTGTTTTAACTTGGTTTTTGTGTTACATGCCGTTTTAATGAGTATTTTAATCATTACTTTAAAATTTAAATTTATAGTAAGTTAGAGAGTTCATTTGTCCTCGCGAACGTAACACCTATCAACACGTGAATGTGTTTTACTAGTAAATAGCTGGTGAAAGTTCAACAAGAACATCACTGAGAAGCTTACCTTGTTATTCCGATGTAACACTAGCTAAGAACAAGGCACTGGATCAACAGCCCTCGACAAACTATTTCCTGCTCCTGCTTGTTCTATACGAGTGAATACCGAGTTTTGAAACCAATCACGTGATTTTTGATGTTTCAGTTTTACAATCGGATTTACCCAAGTAATTACATGTACTTTTTTTTTCCCAAGAGAGGCATCCGTTAATTTACGATCGGTCAAAAATAGAAACAACAGATAGACCCGTGCTGATACGTTCAGTGACTGATAAATAGTTTGACATACTTGTGAACACTTGCATAGCTCGGGGGTTGGGGGCAAGGGGGCAAATGCCCCGAGCGGAAAATTACCAGGAACAGCAAAGTAAGCACAAAACAACTTTTCTTAGCTCAGTTTATAATTCATTAATTTTAAATATCCCAGAAGGTATGCATGATACAGTGAAGTAATGAGAATTAAGGTTATTATCACTTGTGTAATTATAAATGAAAGTAGGGTGTATGTAGGTATCTTCGTATAGTACGTAGGTAAGAAATCTACATAATTGTCAAATTTTAAAAATGCATTTTCTGGAAGGAACATTTTCAATAGTGGGCATATGTTCCAAGCGTACACGTACACATGACGTATTTTTTAAAATATATCTAGTGGATTGTAGTGGATTTTATATGTCCCAAATGATTCTGCATTACACCCAAGAATTTCCTTTTGACCCCAGAATGGGTAATTTACTCCTGTTCGGTGACCCCGGTCTTACGGGATGCCCGTAAGTTAAATAAGGGATTTCTTTAAAAAATACAATTTAAATATATCATTAAAAAATTTGTTGTCCTAAACAAAGAAGTTAACAGTGATGATTAATATTCAATGTTTTATTTGTATATATTAAAATGAAATTTAATCTAAAAATGTTAACACATTTCAATTTTTGAAGGCCGGTTAGACGTTTTTAAAAAACGAACCAGTTCAATAGGATGCCTAAAAATTAAAATTATAAATGTTTATGTTAATATTATTGTTACCCCAAAACTCCACAAGAGAATGTAACAATTTATACACGCTTCGTCCATTGGGGACATTATATTTACAACACTTGAGTGATACACGTGAAATCGTGGGGGGGGGGNAAAAAAAAATCATGTTAAGCCTGGTCCCTTTTGGAACTCAGGACGTGTTAGCGCATTTTCGTATTATGTATCAGTACTTATGTTAGATATCAGCATTATGTTGTTATCAGTAATTGTGTTTAGATTTTAGACATATTTTTATGAATTTTCTTGTGTAATGAATATACCTGACATTTTTTATTTATTTAAAAGTCATTTCTTTACATTTAAAAAAAAATTATTTTCTCTTTAACCTAACTACAAGTCACCACAAATGATGAAGTAAAACTCTCTAAACTTTTACACATATTTTAATGACGTCAACTAAAAAAACACTAATTAATTCTTTTGCACGATTTCACACCACTCTTGAATGCTTGAAAAACTATGTATTCGACTTCCGGCAATGGCGCCCGTTCCTTGTGCCAGTGTTAACTCTCGATTCGCAAAGTTTTTTGGTAGTTTTAACGGGGTTTTTTAACGGATCGAGTAACTGAGTGTTGATGCACCAATGGCAGGTCAGGACATACAAAAAACATATATACATCATGGGTCTAGGACTTATGGATCCTGTGATCATGGTGATGACAGACAGACGGACAAAACGGGGGCAATAGCGATTTCGACATCTCGAAAATGCGCTAAAAATCTCGTGAGCTTCGGGGTAAAGATGTATGATAATATTGGACTTTTTTTTTTATTAATGTTGTAGTATTTTTCAGTCTTGAACTAGCAGGAATTACTTGTGCGACGCACAAGAGGACACACTACTTTCCTATATTAATTTGGGGTTAGTACAGTATTTGACATATTTCTCTTCCAGCACATACCTAATAATTTTTTTAGAAAACATGAGATTTGATATCAATGTGGTAATTTTAGATCAAATGACTTTGACTTGCAGGAAAGCTGTCATTAAAGGATCGAAATCAATTTGAGGAATCGTCCTGTATCTATATATCTTGGTCTATCAACATTGAAATGATTCTTGTAATATCAATAGTAACACTCGCTCATTACGCTGTCACGTCAGTACAGCGAAAATCATGTCAAAACGGGAAAATAATGCATTGGCACCTGGTAAAATGGAAAAATTCCTGCCGGTCGTCAAATACGAAAAAGTTTGAGAAGCATTGGCTTACAATTTATTTAAGGGCGTTTTACATAGCTTCACGCGTGTTATGATATTACAATGCAGACCTACACTAAATAAATACTTAAATGACAAAAAAGTGATTTGAAACATAGTTTTTTTTTCAAATAGAAAAAAAGGTTGTTTTTTTAAATATTTTTTTAGGTGTTGGGGGGGGGGGGGGGGGGGTTCAAAGATTTGTGACGTATTATTGGAGGGGGATCTAACTTTTTGTGACGACGCGTGATGAGGGGGGGGGGTGAAAAATTGGTCAAAATTGCGTGGAGTCATTTATGGACGTCCCCTAAGTTAAGATAAAATAACTGTGATAAGTTAAAACTGATAGCACACATGTTCAGTTATCTTTATTACTTTGACTCTTTGACCGTTTGACAGATCACTTGAAAGAATTGTTTCTCTGTAAATGTATTTTACAAGACACAACACATTAGATTTAAGATTTAACAATAGTCTTGTTGACTAATCGTATAACAGGAAACAAACACAATCATTTTTTCTCTCTCTTTTATTTCTACATATAAATTAAATATTCATAATTTCATTTTTTTTTCTTTTGGCATAACTTACATGGGTATTTACATTGAATTATTGTTTAATCGATTTCATTTTCTCATCAGATACTGAAAGACATTGTATAGGTAAGCATCTGTTCAATGAATCAAGTTTTTTTTAAAATCGCTTTGGCATATCTGCCCAGACTGATTTATTAAAGTCCAAATTTTCAAAATTTTCATTTGTTGTCATTATATCAATAACATTAGATGTGAATAAATCATTTTTTAATCAAGAAAACGCCTCTTAGCTTTTTTAGAAATTGGCTTTGGGGACTATCCAAGCATTAAATGGGGAAAAAATGAGAGAAGTAGTCGGGTATGGTTTGAATATTGTCAGATATTCTCGATGTAAATTTTAATTTGTTTAAAAAAACAAATAAATAAAATCACTTATTTAATTAGTAGCTAAAGCAAATTTCTGAAATATCTATTTTGACACATACTAATTGAACACACCTTCTCCCACCAAAGCCATTAATTAATACAAAGTATCTATTACAGGAACATAGCATCTGCCTAGCAAGCAAATGACAATTCTAGCAACAGAAACGTGCAACTGTGTTAAAATGTACATGAGGATACAGCACGTGTGTGTTATAAGGCGCTTGGATACATCTTATGGGTTGGGAGTTACAGAAGACTATGGGGAATGGCCATGTGTTGTGATCTAGTATGGTCTGTGTACGAGTGGTTACATGGGTAGAAACAAGCCGAGCCAGTCCATAATAAAAATCTTGGCACTGGTTCCAGTCTGGCTTTGAAAGTGTATGGGGTGGATACTGTGTATTCTGAAATATAGGTTAGGTTTAGGTGTGTTATCGATTAATTTAAATTTATTCTTTAACTTTTGAAAAATACCGATTAATTAATCGATAATTTTAATTAAAGCTAAAACTAAAGATCAATGACGTCATGAAAAGGAAAAATTTCCAGGGAAGTAACAAAAAACAGGCAATTGACATTTTTTGTTTTATTGAGTTATTTCCCCTGTAAAAAAAAACATTTTTTAAAAATACAAATATTGTAAGCTAATTTTTTTAAGCAACACTAATAAAATGAAATTAAAGTTATGAATACCATGGAAAAACTGCATATTAACAATGGAAAATATTGCTAAGTCTCATTTCTCAAGTGTTATTTCAAGACATGTTACCGAAAAGGTCCAATGAGTTGTACAAAAAGTATATCTTATTAAAATTACAATTATTATTTTATAAAAATATTTTAAAGAAAGAATCAGGATTTGTTATTAACATATTAAAAGTTTTAGTTTTACTTAATATTTAACTATATTTTTTTTTTTTTTACGAAAAATCAGTATACATTTTTACATGTTAGCAATAAAAAAATAAGTTGAATAACGAATTAAAGTTTAGGCACTTGGATGAAACTTTCAAATTAATTTTAAAAAGATAAAACAAATACAGATGTATAGAAATTGTTTGATGATTAACAAAAACATCAAGATCATCTTTTTTATCCTAAGTGGTTCAAAAGTTATGATTTTTTTTCTAAGACCTCATAATCACTTTTTAACTATGTTGTTTTCCTTCACAATTTGGGCCCTCATAGGGCATTTTTTTTTAAATACCCATAATTTAAGTATTTAATTTTAAAAAATATAATGTTGTTAGGAGATATACTTAAATATAATGAATTAAATTTTGTTATTGTTAATTAAATAAAAAGCATGTTTAATTTTGTATATCATTTTCTTTATAAAACAGCTTATTTTAAAGTTTACACTTTAAAAATCTTTTTTTTCTTAAATGGAGAACTTTGAACCTAAAAAACAACAAAAAAACTATTATTAATTATTAATAATTACTTATTTATTGCTAAATCTAATAAAGAATAAACATTTTATCGATTAAAATTTAAAAAAAATGTTTACCGATCAATCGATAATTTAATTGTTAATGTCCGTAGCCCTAGTTAGGGTAAATTGAATCAGTTAAAAAATTTCCCCGTCCTAGTTAAGAAGTATTCTACCGACATTGATAGAGTTTACTTCTAAAAACAACTAATGACCTAGCTGTTCCTCAATGGTCATGAGTTGTGTGTTAGTGTTAGAATATTTAGTGGACACAAAACTTGGTCAAATTTCTGACATGAATATCTTTGAGGGGCGTATCCTGAATTCTTCCTTTGTAGAGTAAATTATATCAGAGCACATCTGATACAAAATACACGTGTTGGCATTTTAACATATTTTGAAAGTGATAATTATTTTGTCTTTTCTTGTCTCCGTTATGTTTTGTGCGTCTTTGCAAGTGTCTATGTTTGATGTTATGCGTAATGACCATCAAACTTTTGCATACACGCTGTAGTGGAAGGAATTTTTAAATAATCTCTTTTCTTTCGACTCCCGTAATTTTAGCAGCATTATGTAGACAGCAATTGTTTTGTTTAATTTCAGAATTATTTATTTGAAATGACTTATGAAATCAAGAATAATAGTAAATGGGGTTTTCCCGCTTTGTGAATGCTAATGATTAGACAGTTGACACATACTTGGTGCGGCTCTAGAATGATTTCCCTTGAATAAAAAAATGGAAATTCTTTGTTGAAAGTTGCGTTTAAATACTAATTTGAGTTTTTATAACTTGTTTAGTCTTATTAAAGAAACAAAAACAAGCATTATAATAAAGTTGATCCGTGCTCTTAGCAAACTCTCCTATTAGTCTAAGCAAGCTAAATAACGGGAAGTAACTCAACATAACATTGGACGATGTGACAATGAGAGACCGAATGTTGCTTAACCCAGTTCTTTCAGTCCGTCAAAAATGTATCGAGAGAATGTTCAATATAAATGTTTAAAACCTGATGTCTTTCCTCTGACTTTAGTCCTTAAATCAATCCAGAGATTTATTTTATTTTATAGATACAATATTATCATTAAAGAGAAGAGTCACAACTGATCAAAAGTTGTTTGGTTAAAACTTCATTTCCATGCCATTTTGAGATTATATTTGGCACCTGATAAAATTTACAATAATTCAGCCACATAGCTTGAATTTCAATAGTATTGATAACTTTTGGCTTGAATGTTTTCAAACAAGTTCTAAACAAAGCATGTGAAGTTTATGTTAAGGTGATAAAAACTGGGATGCAAACGTTTTTCGCAAGCATTCAACATTGTATTTGTATTTTTAAGACTTCAAGTTGTAAAGAAGTCTTTTAATCAAAGAAATTTTGAGTGTGGGGGGGGGGGGGGTTAAACTGAAAGCTTATTCTTATTTTCAAAACTTTAACTTCACTTAAAGGCTAGGGGCAAACGGCCGCCTCATGTCATATTTTTTAAATTTAGAAGATTTTATTTATGTTCAGATGCCATTGTTTTAGTTTGAATATATGTGTTTACAAATTTGGAGTTAAGTTTTAAAAGTGGAAAATTTAGAACAAGAAAATGTTATGAAGAGAACAGTAACTTTAAGGAAAATAATTTACGGAAATTTCTTAAAGTTAATATGTTTAAATAGTAGACAACAATACATGGAACATTTCAAAACTTCAGTCATTGTTAACACGCATTGATGTACTGAATTATTTTGAATATTCAATTATCGGATTTGATTATTCCAACATTTTGAATTCAGTCTATTGTGGAGAACAAGATGATTGTAGTAATAGATTATATTGCGTTTCGTTTCATTTGGGGGAAACGCAAAATATTAATCTTTTGTGGAAACAGCAATCTTAACAAGCCAAATCGATGACAAGATGTATAGGGCATCTTTGTTCAGAAAAACCCCACGATCAAAACCTTTCATCTCTAACGTTGTCATTACTCTCCAATTCTCGCGCCGCCCCGGGCGCCTCTGCGCTTTTAGCGCCAGCAGTCCTCCCCGCAGACAGATCCCCGTTGGCCGCCCTGGGTCCCCCATTAGCGGCCGCTGCAGCCACCTTGGCGACGGCCGCCGCGTGGACCGACATCATGTCCGCGTGGCCGTGACGGGCGGGGACGTTGAAGTTGGGAGGGTACAAGTAGGTGCTGCTGGGGCTGTCGTCTGACGGCGAGCCCGGTCCCTGGTAGAACATTCGGTGGTAGTCGGGGTGCTCGTAGACGTTCTGGTAGTGCGGGTCCATCCAGTGCGGCTGGAAGACCATGCTTGAAGTGGACCTCAGCATGCGGTTCTGAATGGTCGTACTCTGGTCAACACTTGGTCTGCGGGTGTTTGAAACAATAGAAAACTTAGATTTGTATGTGTCGAACGTGAACAGGGAAACTGACCTTAAATGTAAGCAGCTATACTAACCTATTCCCTGGGTTCAAACAATGTGATAAAATTAAACGTCACTTAAAGTCCAACGTGGCAATGTTCAATTCAACATTTTTTACACAAAGTAAAGACACTTTCACAAATATGAAGGTAATGCGATCATTAACGCAGAGAAGGTTTTTTTTTAATAGTTGAGAGCTTTGCAGTTTGTCGCTTTCAGCTATAAATAGAGTTAATGTTGAGCCTTTTTCCCAATCACTAAGGGAAGGTCTGGTTTGTTTACATCACCGCAAATAAAGTTATGGCTTTTCAAAATACATAATTGAAAGCTTTTTTAAAGTTACCTGCACCAACGCTAACATAACAATAGAAGTACACAAACCTAACGAAAAATATAATAAAACCAACCAATAAACTCACACAAACACATCAACACACATGCACTAATGCACCAAAAGATTATGCTCATTAACGAACCAACACAACATCGCAAAACTACCAACCGCACACACAAAAATGTCGAAAAATCTACATCAAACTACCAACTCATCTAAGCAAATGTACTTATATACGCAAACAATCTTACGAATATTAAGCAGCCAAACAACACATGTGTATAAACCTACAAACACACAAAAATGCATACCTACACACCATTATCAAACTACAAACGTCTTTGCAAACCTATCAACACACATTAACAAACCTATAAACACACACAAACAAACCTACAAACAAAAACAAACAAACCTATCAACACACACAAACCTATCAACACACACACAAACCTATCAACACACACACAAACCTATCAACACACACAGACACACCTATCAACACACACAAACAAACCTACCAACGCACACAAACCAACCTACCAACACACACAAACAAACCTACAAACAAAAACAAACAAACCTATCAACACACACACAAACCTATCAACACACACACAAACCTATCAACACACAAACAAACCTACCAACACACACAAACAAACCTACCAACCCAGTGATATTTACGTTAACGAGAATAAGAATAAGAACGAAAATTATTGGAAATTCGTTAACAATAACGATAATAAGAACAAAAATTATTTTGAGAACGGTAATAGAATAGAAATAAAAATTAATTTTCATGAATAGAATAGTAACAATAACGAAAATTATCATTGAACGAATATCTCGTGGAATATGTTCAGCCATTTGCGCCGAATTCCGTGTTTTAGTGTTGACGCATTCGTCCAGTCATTTCCGTCAAAACCATATTTTGTATTGTAGTAAAGTAAAGCGCTAAAGCATCGCATTTCTTCATGATCGGTTACTTTCGTTTCAAAACTTTCGCCGGTTTATTTTTTCGATTTAAATTTGTGATTTATTTTGGACGAGTAAAGTTTGTTTCTGAGGACAATGAGTTCATTATCAAGGATGTTAGCTGGACGAAAGAAGGAGAGTCTGGTGTGGGATTACTTTACATATATGGAGCAGGAAGGGAAAGTGAAATGTAAAGTTGTTATTGTGAAGACTAATAGCGAGTGTGGTGCTTTGTTGGCGGGTAAAAACAGTACAAATTTGCTGTTTCATCTCCGCAGATTACATAAGCAGGAGTATGAGCAGTATGTAAAAGCAACCGAGGCGAGATCATTAAAGACAAAACCAAAGAAAGCGACGGTGTGCAAAAATGCGACTCAGACATTGGCTGATTGCGTTCAACGTAAAATCGTATCCTGGTCAACAGAGTCACAGGAGTATCAACAGCGTTTGTCCAGTGTGATGGACATGTTGATAGACACCTGCTATCTGGTCACAGTGGTTGACAAGCCGTCATTCAGACACATGATTAAAACTCTTGATCCAAAGTTCATTCTTCCTGGTTAGTTTTTTAAGTGTTAAGTACTTAGCAGTTCATAAATTCATTATTTCATACTAGATTGTGCCAGGCGCCGTGGCGCCTGCGGCGCCCCCTTTTTTTGGGCGCCTACGGCGCCAACCTTTTTTTTAAAGACCAACTAACTTGTCCTTTTTTGATAAATACGAATTATTAAACTTTATGAAATGTACGCAAAGTATTTATTTCATAATAATAATAGGGGTTGTATTTTGCGTACCGATGCACACCAAACAATGACGTCATCATATTAAATATTTTTACAGCGCTCATCAACACACGATTTTTCAACTAAACTAACTGCTGTAGACTGTCGTACATCGCTCCTCAGCGTTTCAACTAAACTAACTGCTGTAGACTGTCGTACATCGCTCCTCAGCGTTACGTTACAAACATACAGAACCACACCACTGGGTGTTTATATATGTTAATTCTTTATGAACACCTTTATACATAGCTTATATCTTATACATATGTATCTTAGTTTCTGGCTTGGCTGTAAATTTTTTTAAAGTTAACTATGGACTTTGTCAAATAAACAATGTCACAATATTAGCCACCACTGTTCTTTAAGATATTTTTGTTTATTGCTTTCTAGCGTCGTCGACAATAAACAAGAAATTTACTGAACAGTTCACTCTGAAGTCGGTTAGCATAAGGGCCTTACTTGATCGAGCCGCTGGATAACCATAAGCCTAGATGGATGGTCGAATCCAGGATTGTCATCTTCATTCCTTGGAATTTCAGCATGTTTTTTTTGACCCAGAAACGTCTACTCCGATTCATGCTTTTTTTAAATTGACCGAGATTGAACATCCTCACACCAGTGAAAGACTGGCAGCATGTCTTGACAGCAGTCTCACATTATGGAATATAGCTCCTGAGAAAGTTTTATTGGTCATATGCGATAATGGAGCAAATATAGTAAAGGCTGTTACCATATTGCAAAGGAAGCACCAGGTAATGCGGCATTTTACTTCATTTCCATTTCCGAATAATTGTGGATTTTGTTTTTGTGTTTATAAATTTTGAGATCAGCTTAAGTGGTAAAGTACTTCTTGTTTTGGTGATAGATTCTTTTGTTTTCGTGGTCAATTTACTCACAAAAATTTCAGTATTGATTATTGAACTGATGAAATGGAAAAAATCTGGGTTCATAATAAATTGAAGATAATTGTTCAAGGTTGTATGTTCGTCTTATTTCAGGAACAAAATGATAACCAAGTGTCAGAAAGCGACGTTGAGGATGAAGAGGTTGAAACCAGTAACACTTCAGAAAGTTCAGATGGTGATGATGGCCATGCTCCTGAGAATATAAACGAGGAAGACAAACTTGATCTTCCAGAACACGTGCCGCTAAGACGGCTGGCATGTTTGGCACATACTTTACAGCTCATAATCAAACCAGTTTACAGCCATTACGATGTCCTGCTAGCCAAGACTCGTAATCTCGTCAGTCGCATCAGAAAATCTGGTGTTGCTACAGAGAAGTTAATAAAGATTTGTGGAAAAACAGTTATTTCTGACTGTGTCCCGAGGTGGAGCAGCACCTATACCATGATCAAACGTTTAATCACAATCAAGAACGCAGTTAACGAGATTCTGACTGGCCTTGGTAAGGAATGTATCTTGTAATTCTTTGTATAATATTAATTTTGTTTGTTCTGTAACTTCTGTCTTTTTTGTTTGTTCTGACATTTTGTACATTCCGTCATTGTGATTGCAAGTTTAAACTAAAATGTATGCTTGACAAACTGGGTAACAGACTTTCTTTTGGGTAATCTCCCATTGAAGTTTTATCTTTCTGGCATATTGCAGGCATGGATTCCTTGCTTCCAAGTGAATGGCTTAGGCTTGAAGAGGTTGTCACCCTGCTGGAACCATTTGCGGCACAGACAGATATTCTGCAGTCCGACACCCAATCACTGTCTACTATCATCCCATCACTGGTAAATCTGGAATGTCATCTTGAACAGTCCCCAGCACCGAAGATCCTAACAAGCAAGCTTCTGCGTGATTTTAGAAGCAGATTTGAATTCATTTTAAATCCTGAATGTATCAGTTTTAATCCTTTGCCTGCTGCTGCATGCCTACTTGATCCTAGCCTTGCTGATGTTCTTTTCTCACCCGACTTGTCACCACTTTTAAATGCTGCAAAAATGATCATCTATACACTAATTGGTTCAGCGTCATCCTCATCTTCATCTGAGATTCCATTGGAACCTGGTTTATCTTCACCTCCTCCAGCACTGCAAAGGTTCAAGTTTCTCGCTACCCGGCTTGTTGAAAATGCCACAACTTCATCACCAAGTCAGGACACTGTACAATGTCAGTTGAATCGATATATAACAGACACTACAGACAGGAATACTTGTACAACGACAACGGATTCTCTGGTATTCTGGCAAAACAGAAAAGCAACTTACAAAAAACTGTCAAAAATCGCTGAGGATTTGTTAACGGCACCTGCTTCGCAGGCATACGTAGAACGAATCTTTTCTCTGTGTGGAATGTTAACCTCTGGGAGGCGAAATAGAATGCAAAAATCCCTTGAAATGAGGGTCTTTTTGAAATTAAACAAGAACATTGCTCAACTGTGATAAGCTTGTTCTTATTTTATCACTGATAACTCAAACTGTTGGAACATTGTGTCTGATGAACAGCTGACTCATTTTTAATTTCTTATGTAGATAAATTAGACTGTAAAAATGTAGAACTTGATAGTTGATACTGGATAGAAGCAGCTATCTATATGATAGCTATAAAGTGTTTTATTGAAATAAAGTTGTTATGAATATTCAAATTCGTGAAGTTCGACTGTTCGACCCTCGATTATGAAAATAACAATTGAAAATATTTCAGAACTTGAATAAGAATAAGAATTGAAATTATTTCAGAACTTGAATAAGAATAAGAATAGAAATTAATTACAGCGAATAGAATAAAAATAAGAATTGAAATTATTTTTAGAACTGAAATATCACTGNCTTACAAAAAACTGTCAAAAATCGCTGAGGATTTGTTAACGGCACCTGCTTCGCAGGCATACGTAGAACGAATCTTTTCTCTGTGTGGAATGTTAACCACTGGGAGGCGAAATAGAATGCAAAAATCCCTTGAAATGAGGGTCTTTTTGAAATTAAACAAGAACATTGCTCAACTGTGATAAGCTTGTTCTTATTTTATCACTGATAACTCAAACTGTTGGAACATTGTGTCTGATGAACAGCTGACTCATTTTTAATTTCTTATGTAGATAAATTAGACTGTAAAAATGTAGAACTTGATAGTTGATACTGGATAGAAGCAGCTATCTATATGATAGCTATAAAGTGTTTTATTGAAATAAAGTTGTTATGAATATTCAAATTCGTGAAGTTCGACTGTTCGACCCTCGATTATGAAAATAACAATTGAAAATATTTCAGAACTTGAATAAGAATAAGAATTGAAATTATTTCAGAACTTGAATAAGAATAAGAATTGAAATTATTTCAGAACTTGAATAAGAATAATAATTGAAATTATTTCAGAACTTAAATAAGAATAAGAATAGAAATTAATTACAGCGAATAGAATAAAAATAAGAATTGAAATTATTTTTAGAACTGAAATATCACTGCTACCAACACACACAAACAAACCTACCAACACACACAAACAAACCTATCAACACACAAACTTTCAACACCCTCACGGCACTGACCTTGCATGCATAAGACGACCACTATCTAATATCATGGCCAGGTTTTCCTTGCCGCCTATAGACATCACTCTTTGTTTCTCGTGGCCTGGAATGATGCCTGGTTAAGGGGGAGAGAGTGGGGTTAAAGGAAGACTTTGAAATAAACATGTTGACATTCATATTTTAGGTACATTAGTGTTGTGAGAAAACACTCTGGTAAATTTAGGTCTATTGGTATTACAACTTATATTACAATGGTAATCTTATTAATTTATTTATTCTGTAAACTTATATAGCGCAGTACACCATCCTATGGCCTGGCTCACTGCTCTTTATAAAAATTACCAACAACTTGACGAAGATATTTCCCATTCCTAGTTACACACAGTCACAGCATTATGTAAAATTGTCAATACAAGGACGATTATCCGTCATAGCAATCATCAGCTGAACTAACTATAGAAAATCTAACCATGCAACAATATAGTAAATCTTGAATAAATCATCATCCACCAATTTAATAGTCTCATCAACACACCTTCCTTGTAGCTAACTAATAAACAATATAACTGGTGTAATAAATTGTTTACCTATGGGGGTATACAAAAGCATGCAGCAAAGTGCGGAAGATTAATAAATATTTTTTGACTGCGTTGAAAAAAAGAAAAATACACTTCAATTAAACCAAATATGGCTCACTATTTAATTATAATCTCTCTTATTAAAAATAAATAATTCTTCCACTTGCATAAAAACTTAATATTCTCTATAAATTATATTTTCTTCAAACAATTTAATCCATATATACTTCAACAATTTTTCACTAATTTTACCGAGCTGTATATTGTCTATAGTCGCCATAAAACACTGCCAAATTATTAACATTAAGGACTCGTGATAGTATATATATATATATATATATATATATATATGTGTGTGTGTGTGTGTGTGTGTGTGTATATATTTGT
>MUZC01004440.1:291841-333095 GCA_002072015.1 Radix auricularia | reverse complement strand
TCACCCCCCTCACGACGTACCTCATAGAGCTCTCCCGAGTCTTCCGGACACAATGCTATTTGCCATTGTGTTGAAGACTATATATATATATATAGTCTTCAACACAATGGCAAATAGCATTGTTGCAATTATAGTTATTTGGCAAAATGAAATTCTACATTGAGAATTATCTTTTAAGAAAATACTTTTAAATATTACATTAATGAACATACGTTATTTTTTTTCTCCAAAAAGCAAAGACCAACATGCGTAAGTCGTCTGATATAGTTCAGATAAATGAGGATCCATGCTTTCAAACATAACAGTTACATGAGTGTACAAACTGAATACACTGTATTAGAATAATGGGTTGCATGCAGTAGAGCTCCACAAGATATACGTATCTCTCTTTAAGACAGTTTTCCTTTAAACCATATATGACGTAGACATGCCAGATTGTACACTAGCTTTCCTGAACCAGATGACCAAACGGTAAACATAAAAACCCTCAACTTGTACACAGGCGTAAACATAAGTTTCCCCTGAAGCACCTCAAGCCTAGACGAGGTAGCCCTTCATGTCTAACCTCTCATGGGCGTGTCTGCCGGGAGGCCGACGCTGGTTCTGTGGTTCAGGTAATGACGCAGTGTTTCAAAGTCGTCCTTGCGGCTGTGGTGCTGGCGCCGGTGTTCCTTCTCCGTCAGGGGCGGCTCTGATACAACAACAACGGGGCGCGATTTCTTTGACTGATCTGCGGGCGTTGGTGGTTTTAGAGAGCATCCAAGGTAAACAATATATGTGGCCGGACTTTTTACAAATGGTTCTTCAAAAATAATTATCTCTTTGTGCATCGGCTTTCTTTCTATGTCTATTTTACTGATCGCTGCTTTTGTCCTTTCATTATTTTGTTATAATGATTGTGTTGCTTGACGTAAACGTTTTTTTTTATGTCCTCTTTCTACTTTACAGTAATAGGGTGATGGAGGTTGCGTGATAGCTTAACAGTTGTTATAGATAGGACAGTGTTAAGGTGTGATAAATAAGCTTGCGTGTTAATATTAATAAGTGGGTGTGAGAAAAATCAATGTTAGTGGTAAATTTAGCATAATAAATGAATACACACAACACCATCGTTAAAACATGGCTTACAACACAAACTGGCATCAGATGTGTAGCGGGTAATGGGAGGGAGCGTGGGACGTGCAAGAGAAGATTTTATCTTATAAGAAGACTTCTCCTCCCAAACATAACCATTTACTGTACCAACAGCTTGTCTCACATTCAATGCTCCCTCTAAGGTTCGTTGGTCCGTGTGCAAAATAGTTAGCAACTTATGCCCACATTTGCACGGCACCCAATTTCTTATACAATTTTGTACCCCAGAAACACTGAAAATTTATTATCCTTATCGAAATTTTGATACGCGGTAATGCTAAACTGATGCGTGGCGTCGTTCAGAGATCTGCACCACCGCGCAGCCACGCGGCTTCAAGGGAACATTTCTCGTCTTTATTCACTCGAAGTTTCAGTGAGTCCAACGTAAGTCCTTCGTTTCTCTTCACAATTTGTGGGGAAACTTTGATACTTTATTATCTATTTATTCACTTCTCCTAAAAACTCTTGTAGGATCAATAAGTGCTACCCCCCTTGCACACACAGACATACATACATAAACAGATGCGTAACTATGGGGCTGTGGGGGTGCGGAAAATACTGTGTGACACAATCACAAGGGGTGACACCAAAAATTAAAATTTTGAATGTTCCCGAAATTTTTCACTTGCACACTTGATCTAGGTCTATGGTCTATAGAAGTCGTGAGCTGGTTGACACCAACCCTAGTGAAGCCTCTGCAAATAAGCACACATAAAAGAACAGCCATGTTGCCGCAAAAAGGGATTCACAACGGACGTTAGTATCGGTCACATGAAGCATGGCCCCATAACCTCGCCACTCACCACTTGTCTCGGCGTCACAGCTCTCCTCAGCCGACCCACAGCCACAGATCGGCTTGCCGGCCTTGGACCGCCGCTTGGCCCGCACGACGAAGGGTATGAGCAGGGAGACCGCCAGGATGATGAGCACCAGCACTCCGGCGAACAGGGCCGCGTTAGGGTGGGCCTCCCTCACGGGGTACTCAATCTCTATGACAAACGGGAGCTGGTTGGAGACGTAGTGGGTCTCGGACAGTTTGTCTTTGAGAATCACCTGAAATATGTGGAAATTTGGTTCAAGGGGTGTGGGGGGGGGGGGAAATGTTAAGAAATTAATCTAAACGCATTAATGACATTGATTTTTAAGCACAATTTTTATATCCATTAAGATAAGTAAGAATTGGACTAATTCGGATTTAGTCTCAGCGATCCAAAGGGCTTAGGATATGTATTAAAAGCTGTTATAGATGTTATTTTTTATTGTCAACATTTAATCACTTAAGAATGAAAAGATCATTTACAAAATTTGCTATTTTTTCAAATTTCTAAGTTATGCCCCTTAGATGTTGATAAGAATTACAGTGGTAACACAAGGTATAAAATAATTGGTATAATTTCTAACATGATGTTTCATTATTGGAAGAATAAGCCACATAAAATCACTTTTTAGCTAAATTTGTTAGGCCTTATTATTTAAACAAGTAAATCTTACTTCCAAAAATTTTTGACGAATTTATGAAGAAAAAAAATTAAGTGGCAAACAATACGTTATAATTACTATTTTTTAAATTATTATTATCATTATTATAATTATTATCATTTCTGCTTTTCTACAAATTAAAAAAAATCAAGTCTTTACTTTTTAAGTAACCAAAATAAAAATAGAATGTAATAAAATGCGTACAAAAAGTGTTCACAGAAAATAAAAATGGTATTGAAGGTTAAATACCCGATGTCTAAGTATTTAATCGTTGTATTTATTTATCAAATTAAAAGAACAAAGATCATTTACATAAAACTCTCAAGTAAGTGCAAAAGCAATAATAAAAGGAGATCAACCAAATCCTTTTCTAAAAAAATAACACTTTTAAATTTCATCTTACACTTTAAAGCAGTCTACATTTACAACTATGTGAAATGTAATTTTTAAAAAATCATACATTGGCTGATTGTTACGGATATTTTAATGTTTTGTTGTTTTTTTTACACTTAATGATACAAGTATGGTACAAAACCTTATAAATGTATCTATCGACAGTAAATTTTCTAAATGCAAATGCTTTCATGTGGTCCTCGAGAAGGAACCAGTTGCATGAGTTCCCTGTGTTTTGGTAGGGGGACTAAATCTTCTAGTTCGTGGACCGCACCCATGAAGGATGGTCTTTTCAGTCGTGTCCTCTTAATTATCGGGGCCGTGTGGATCCGCAAACAGTAGTCACGATGCCGAACTGGAGGTGATCCACAGGGGTTTGAAGGAGGTACGCTGACGTCTAGCTAAGAGAAAGGTTTTCCCGACCGTCGTGGTCTTCACCGACTCTCGGTTTTCGCTCGAGACTGTGGGTCGATCCTCTCTGGAGGCCAAGACGGTCAGTGTCATTTTGGAGATAGTATGTGAAATCCTGGCACGTGGCGGCCGAGTAATCGTACAGTATATCGCTGGGCACTGTGGCGAGACCCACTCAGACAGGGTCGACACACTAGCGAAGGCAGGCGCAGCTCAGCCTCAACCCGAAAAGCCCATGACCCAACTGGGGGTCAGGTCGTGGCTAAAAGATCATTTCCGTGAGAAATGGCAAGAGGGCTGGGCAAATAGGAACACTGCCAGGAAGGTAAACCAGAGAATGCCGCGAACGAGTAAGAGCGACCCTGGTGGAAACTTGAGCGTAGTAATCAGACGCTCATAACACGGATGAGGACTGATCATTGTCCAATACGAAGCTACTTGTATAAGTTTGACAACAGAATGGAATTGGCCTGTCGGCTGTGTGGCTACCCCGAGGAGACGGTGGCCCACGTACTAGAAGGTTGCCTAGGGCTTTACTAGGTGAGGTTGCAGTACCTGCAGAGGACTACCTCTATGGCGATGCCCGCTTGATGAGGCTCGCCTGCGATAGATTGAACCGGGTCTTAAGAGCCCAACGGCTAGACCCATAAGAGAATAAATATTCACTAAATGCAAAGGACATGTTTAGATAATTATTGTTTTTATTTGTTTGTTTTTATTTTGTATTGAAAGTTTAACATTATATAGTTTTGTAGCGTAGTTCTTTAAAAGCCTTAATGCAACTTTAACATTTTAAAAGAGTTTCTGTTATGATTTATTTTAACCTTTGTTATGACAAAACGACTTCTTGTATAACAGAATGAAATATTTGATCAACGGCTAAACCCTTTAAAGTCTATAAGTCAAATACTGAACATAAGGGGGTGCATACATCCTCAAGGGTTTGTACTTTTAAGAGCGCTATTTGAAGTGGTTGACTAATCAGAGGCCTTTTTTCTGGTATACGGTATAGGTAGGTGGTATGCGCTTCAGTGAACACCATCTGTTAAACAGACTTTGTTTACGTTGATCTTACAATAATGAATTTTAAGAATTCTTGTTACGTATTTCAAAAAGTAAATCATGGAAGTTGATGGATTACATTTTTTATAGTATTTTAAGAGCTGAATTTAAAAACAACAACATTAAATTGTTTTTTTAATATAAATCAACAATATGTTCATTAAATTATAATTTTAAAAAAGAAAAAGGAAACAGATTGGAGCGTGAGAAATTTTTATAATTTCCGCTCTAATGCCAGTGGTCTTTCCAAAACGAATAATAATAACGCAACTGCAATACTTAACTAAGGAAAATGAAAATCTGGCCAGGTAAAAAAGAGAACAATCAAGAATGCCAATAAGCGCAAAGCAAGCTCATATGATGATATAGCTTCATTGGAAAAAGATCAATTGAGTTAAAAACACACAGTTTTATGTCAAATTATTCTTGTTATTTGAACGTAACCCTTGCAGTTATTTTTTATTTATTTATTTTTTAATTTCAAAAAGAAACAAAGAAATAGACTGCCGGGAAAAAGGTTCATATTAACTTTTTTTCTTCTAACTTTTGGAGGGTTTTCGAAAGGATTTTCAGTTATTTTGCTTCCTATCAATTGTTCACTACTTCTAACTTCTAACAATTGTCAACTACATCTAACCTCTAACAATTGTCAGCTACTTCTAATTTCTAACAATAGTTGTCAACTACTTCTAACTTCTATCAATTATAATCAACCACTTCTAACTTCTAACAATTGTCAACCACTTCTAACTTCTAACAATTGTCAACTACATCTAACTTCTAACAATTGTCACCTACTTCTAACTTCTAACAATTGTCACCTACTTCTAACTTCTAACTATTGTCAACTACTTCTAACTTCCAATAAATGTCAACTACTTCTAACTTCTAACAATTGTCAACTACTTCTAACTTCTAACAATTGTCACCTACTTTTAAATTCTAACAATTGTCAACTACTTCTAACTTCTAACAATTGTCAACTACTTGTAACTTTTTACAATTGTCAATTACTTCTAACTTCTAATAATTGTCAACTACATCTAACCTCTAACAATTGTCAGCTACTTCTAATTTCTAACAATAGTTGTCAACTACTTCTAACTTCTATCAATTATAATCAACCACTTCTAACTTCTAACAATTGTCAACTACTTGTAACTTTTTACAATTGTCAATTACTTCTAACTTCTAATAATTGTCAACTACTTCTAACTTCTAACAATTGTCAACTACTTCTAACGTCTATCAATTGTCAACTACTTCTAACTTCTAGCAATTATTGTCAACTACTTCTAACTTCTAACAACAAATGTCAACTACTTCTAACAATTGTCAACTACAGCTAACTTCTAACAATTGTCAACTACTTTTAACTTCTAACAACAATTGTCAATTACTTCTAACTTCTAACAATTATTGTCAACTACTTCTAACTTACAACAATTGTCAACTACTTCTAGCTTCTAGGCATTGTCAAATACTTCTAAAAACTTCAGACTACTTCAGAAAACTGTCATTTAGATCTTGAAACTATGAACTACTTCAAACAAGTGTAGATCTATAATACTTTTCAAAATTGAGAATTTCTGTCAAGAACAATCGATGCATTAATTTGTTATTCTAAAGCTATTTGGTGCACACAATTATTAAACTGTGACTAACAACTGTATTGAGTGACGCTGTGAACGCGACGTGGCGTGTTAGTAGCAAGTGTTCAAGATACAAAAGTTGTGCTAGGTCTTACTTCAAAATGTATCCTAGTTGTTGAATTCACATGCTGAAAATAGTACACATTATCGCTTTCGATCAATTTACCTTGCTAAGATTAATCAAATTATGTATACATGTAATAACCACAACAAATATTTGATAAGCTGATAAGACGTCCTATTATGAACACGACCCGCTTTTTAACTACTAACATATCGTATAGAATAGGAACATAATAAAAGAAAAAACAATAAACATTGACACAGGATATAAGAAAACGCTTTTTTCTTATTTCCTGAGTCATTGTTTGTTTGTCGTTTTTCGTTTCATATGTTATTTATGTAACTTTTTTTCCCGGTATGTATTGTTATTAAAATTTTAATATATTGATTAGGGCTGTTATCGATTAATTTAAAATTTAATCGTTAACTTTTGAAAAATTACCGAATAATTAATCGATAATTTTGATTCAGCTAAAAATAAGATGTATGACGTCATGAAAATGAAAATTTCAAGGGAAGTAACAAAATCAGGCAATTATTTTAAAGTTTACACTTAGAAAATCCATTTTTTTAAATGGAGATGTTTGTATGTAAAAAAAGCAAACTATTATTACTTACTAATAATTAATCAATTATTATTAAATCGGAAAAATTATTTAAAACAACCTCTTAAATTTAATCGCTATTATATCTATTAAAATAATTTTAATCGATAACTTTTTTTACCGATTAATCGAGAAATTAATAGTTAATTTCCGCAGCCCTAAAATTAATATATGTAACTAATGTATATTAACTGTTCACGTGTAGGCATTAGACGAAACGCTTACTGTTTCACTAGTTTAACAATAAAGCTGAAATTTATTGTTGTCATTACACACTATTTCTTTAGGTATTTTGTATTTTAAATAGTAAGGAACGTACTATGAAATCACTGGAATAAAAATTCGTAAATCTATTTGTCATTTCTACTTTGTCTTTAACAAAAACTTTTTTTTTTGGGTGGGGGGTAGGGTGGGGGTGGGGGAATTAGTTTTCAAAATTTGAATTTTTTAAAAAGGGAACCCCGACCTGTCCTAAAGTAGGAGGGTGGAAGATATTAGGTGATAAAAAAATTAAATGGTTAAAATCATTTAAAGGAAGATTTATGTATAAGCATATATTAAATGGTCAATTAGACCATTATAAATGCTATCTTTTAGTTTACTGAGATTGGATTCCATTTCAATAATTTTAGTTTTATACCCATGAAGAAAACAAATCATTGGCATTGATTCCGTTAAAAAAAATATTAAAAATTTCCCTCCCCCCCCCTCTTTTTAAAATATGGTAATCTTCTTTAGTTAAAAAAATAACTAAAAATTAATAGGACTATTTATTTCTCTATTTATCTAGAACGTACAAGACATGCGTTTCTGTGCCCATTTGGTTAAATATCAAAATAGCTTGGACAATCAACAGACGAACGTGTATCCCCGTCGCCCTCAAACAAAAAGTTCAGCTTGACAGTGTACGGGACACGACAACTAAGAAGACTGCCCGCCCCCCCCCCCACCCCAGACTTTTATCTTACGTCAAAGTGGACCCTGCTCTCATCACCGAGGTTGGAGAAGTCGTTGACGCAGATGTAGCGGTCCTCGTCGACGTAGAAGGCGTTGGTGTGGATGACGACAAACTCCATCCCGTATGGCAGCGTCCCGTTGGTGAACTCGATGACGGGGTGCTCAAACTGGGGGTTGCCGGGGTCGCTGGTGTTGATCTTGATGTCTGGGTGGTAGACGTGGGGTCTCTAATAATGTTAACACTGCAGAATTAGGACAGTGTTCAATACAACACCGCTAAATAAGATATAGCGCTAAAAACATATATAGACACCAACATTTACAGCTTAATACAAAATTATTTCACCGGATTAAATTCTCATTTTTTTAATGACATCTCCACTTTTGTCCTGAAACACGATCAAGAAATCAAAAACACGTTTGCAATTATAATGTTTAAGAGTCTAAAAACTGTAATATTATTGTATTGCTAAAGCCTTGTCATTAACTGGTGTTGACGATTCAGATGGTTTAAACTTAAGGCGGTTTGTCGTTACTATTGTGACAATTTCTAAAGGAAGTTTATAATTAAGAGATCTTTAAAAAGGATTCCATTATTACTTTTATGGTCTTAGTACCTAAGGGGAGTCAACGTATTTTGATTATGCAGTGTGATAGGATGTTATGTCCTTCATTAAATTATCGAGGCGGTTTGATTTTTTTAAATATTTTTTTTTATATACAGTCTGTGGAACTAAAATTCTGAACTTCATAAAGCTTATTATGACGAGAATGCGTTCACCAAAATAGCTTTACGCTGTTAGAATAATGCACACACTAAATCCAAATAAAAAGAACAATTTTTTCAATCCTAATAAAATTGTATTTTGAACTAAGCTGTCCGCACCACCACTTTCCTACACTTTTAAAGTTCAGACATCGGATACCGCCATTGTTACCTTTAAGATGGGCGGCTGCGCAGAAATTCATTTACAAGTTCTACACTGTCTACACATCAATTAGTTTAACTGCTCATGTCTCTGCATTCGCAGTTTCCCTTTACACTGTCTATACCTGTCCCTGTCTATACGTTAGCTACTTTCTATTATACAAATATATAGGACATACATCCTTTATGTCCCATTTGAAACTGTCCACATACATAACTTCCCTTTATACCGTGTCATCATGAGTTTCCCGAGAGTTTTCTGGATTATTTTCTGTCAATGAAGTCAATCTCTTCTATAAACAAAATATATTATTTTTATTTTAGAATATGTCGTTTATACCACATGGATTCCTCAATTTTCTGTCTCCCACTATTTAACACCTACAATGTTATGCTCCTGATAATTTTTTCCTACTCACCTTGTATATACTGTCCCTGACTTCCACTCTCAGGTGTATCCTAATGTCTGCATCATTATCTCCCTCAAAGATGACGTTTGATGGTATCCTCGTTCCTGGAAGTGCGTCAGCAGAGATACGGCCTTGAACGATGTGACCTTCAGCACCAATGTGTACCGGAAACGTGTGACCAGAGTTAGGGATCTCGTGTGCTGTCAAGGTCAAAAACATAAGTCAAAAATATCATTTTTAACAAAATACGTTTCAATTGTGATGGGTTTATCATGCATTCATATGTAGAGTTACTTATTGAGCATACGTCATACAAATATTGTTTATCTTTAGCATCAAATTAAAAGTACAAATATAAGAACAAATTCATCAAATATTAAAAAGATTGAGAGACTTGAATTGGTTTAACAAACATTAAGTTATTCTAATGGCAGGTAACAAAAGACAAAAAGACGAGTGCATTCCGTTAACCATCTAGACACATATAATGTCATGTGCCAACATCAACACAGCTTTAAAAAAGCTTCTCATGTCACACACAATTGGTTTAATAGATGATCTGCCAAAAGTCGTAGACAAAAATAATCCAATATATACAATACAACTAGACTTTTATAACATTTGACAAAGTTCACCACTTCAGATTACTCCAAAAAAACCTAACTACTTTGGAATCTCATGTCCCTTACACCATTGGATCAAGGACTTTCCTTTGGGTAGAGAGCAAAAATTAATAATTATAATTAATATATCTAAATCGCCACGAAAAACTGTTAGCTCGGAAGTATGTCTTTAAGAGTAACAAGGAAAAAGAGAAAAGAAATTCAAAATATTTCATTCATGGAAAAGAACTTACCCAAAATAAAGATGCAACATTCTTGGGAGTAATAATAAATGAAATACTTTAATGGAATCCCCATATCCATAAAGTTATTTTAAAAATCAAAGAAAACCTTAGGCTTCAGAACTTTTCACAAATGTAATAACAAAAATATAGAACTAAAATGCTAGCTCACTTTTGTGGGACCTCTACTAGAATATGCAGATTCTGGGACCCATCCACCAAAGAAAACATTAAGAAACTCGAACAAAGTCAAAAAAGATCTGCAAGGTTCAAATCTGACAATAATAACACCACTAGCTAAATCATTAAACCTTGGATCACAAGAGCAAGGGTCGAGAAATTTTTTGTCTGAGAGAGCCATAAACACCAGATATTTTGAAAAAAGTAATTCTGTGAGAGCCAAACATCAGAGGCGTCACTAGGGTTGGTGTCACCCGGGGTGGTAGCTCATGGGGTCACCCCCCTCACGACGTACCTCATAGAGCTCTCCCGAGTCTTCCGGTGCCTAATAACGGGAAAATATATTATTTTACATTTTGATTTTACCCCTAATGACGCCACTGCCATACATTATGTTTAAAACTAAAATATTCAAGTAAATGTTTGCATTTTGTGTAATTTCTACACTAAAAGTACAATAACATGTCTCTGAATTCTGTTTATTAACATAGTTATGCTGTTTTTGTATGTTATTATCATGTTAATCAAAGGAGTCTGAATTAACGTTTTTTTTTAAACAAAAAACTTGAAGATTTATCTGAGAGCACTATGCAGCCCTCAATAGAGACACATGTGGCTCGCGAGCCATGGTTTCCCGACCCATGCTCAAGAGGATAGAAGAACTAAAAGTAAAGTAGTAATTGTACACGAAGCAAATCATTCTAATTTAAAAATAAAACACAAATATAACTAAATACAACACTCAGAGAGACATATGGATAATAACACCTTTCATATTATGTATGCAAGAATAAAAACATGCAAATCCTCTTTTTCCCCGTCCGAAATTTGGGCGTGGAATAGGTTGCCTGTAGAAACCAGGAAAACCAACACTTTATCAAAATTAAAACTCAAATAAGAATGAAGGACTAGATGGAAGGCATGGATAGGCGAAGGACGCAATAATCATCTGTATAGAAGGAGCTTCGGTAACATGTAAGATAAGATAACAGAATTGAGTTAAAGGTACATCCAACAAATAAGCAATAGGAGAAATGGGATAGGCACATGCAACCAACAAAGACAATGAGATAGGCACATGCAACCAACAAAGACAATGGGATATATACATGCAGCCAACAAAGACAATGAGATAGGCACATGCAACCAACAAAGACAAGGAGATAGGCACATGCAACCAACAAAGACAATGTATCATCAAGATTCTTTAAGCACTCCCTTCTAAAACAGGGGCCGGCGAACATTTTTTCTAGTTATCCCAAAATATAAAATTGTATGTTGACGTTACCCCCCGAAGACGCGGATGCTAATGGATTTTTATATGACACTAATGAGACTGCATTACCCCCAAGAAAATTTAACTTTTACCCTAAATGGGGTAATTGACCCCTGTTCGCCAACCCGGTCCAAAAACATTGATTTAGTCGCCTGATAACTTAATCAAAACGAATAAACATGAAAGTTTGTGCATTAATTATCTTAATTATAACATGGCGGCGCTTTAGTCGGAGTTTTAAAAAAGTTAACTCTCTACACTTTAATGATAATAAATCCATTGATACATGTGGATATTTATGTTTACCTTTGTTAGTGTTAGTTCCACTGCTGGATGTGCTGGCGGAGCATGTATACGACAACAATAGCATCAGCACTGCCAGATAGGACTCCTGCATTCTCAGATCTTCAATAAGACAAAACGAAACAAAAGTTATGACACATATCATAATATCAATTAATACAGTATTTATAAGGAATTCGTGTCACTGTGGTTATAACCAAAATTTTCCTACCTCAATTTGGGAAGAGTAGGGAGTTTGTAAGTGGTAAATTCAAGAGTCATATTTTAGTTTAGTCGTTCATCTTTTACAGTGCATTTTCAAAGCTTAATCTTTTAAATTAACCCAAAAAAAATCTTTTTTTAATCTAAAAAATAATGGGTGACATTGCTTAATATTTATTATCTTTTATCTAGGTCACGGTGACCTTTTAATTTTTCCACCTGTATTCACACGTAAGCAAAACATACCTGTGCAGTATTTAATCTTAAAGATTAAATTTCTTTTTTCATTCTCATTTTTTCTATTTTGGGCCAAACATCTGAGCTTCATTAAAATCTTTCAAAGTGTGTGTATAACATTAAGCGCCCGTCCTAAGTTTAGTAGCTTTATGCCTGTCTTAAAAAAAGAACAAACTACGCATAGGAGGACGGATTCGGCATCATGCCGCTTAAAAAACCTGTCCACGTCTAGTGAAAGACGTCACCAAAACATCTAAAATACACCGAAAATTCGCTGAGCGTGCCAACAGCGGAAGAACAGGCGGAAAACGTAAATTTCAAGCGCCTCGTTAAATCCTAAGTTATGGGAAAATTATGGCCTGCCTACATGGCAACCGTGAGAGACGCAACAGTTTCAACAGACAGTCAGCCAACGGTTTCAACAGACAGTCAGCCAACAGTTTCAACAGACAGTCAGCCAACGGTTTCAACAGACAGTCAGCCAACAGTTTCAATTTCAACAGACAGTCAGCCAACAGTTTCAACAGACAGTCAGCCAACGGTTTCAACAGACAGTCAGCCAACAGTTTCAACAGACAGTCGGCCAGCAGTTTCAATTGGGAACACGATATATTCTATGCTCAATAAATGTTTGGTACAGCAAGGCTTTGGGATGTAGCCGGGACATTTCAGTGTCACACATTGTCAGCATGTGCACCACTGATCAGCCAGTGTTTTACTATCAAAAGAAGACTTATAACGAATTAATCAATCTGTAATGTTGTAGCAGATAATGATATGACGTTCATTAATTAAGCAAAATCTTAGGATGGCAAATTAAACTTTATATTTGATGTTGTTTTTTAACATTTATGTATTTCATTTTCGTTTCTTATCTTATTAATTAAGTGTAAAAGGAACTTGATTGTCCATGAATTCATGTCCCCCAACACCCGCTCTTTTCGTTTATATCTGAAATAAAAGCCCTTATGGGACCTTTGATCAGTAAAATAAAGTGCAAAATGAGCTCTACTTAAAACAAAAGCCTCCATTCACACTTTCCCTTCACTTTGTTACTGATGATGATGTGGTAGTTGTTTTTTTTTAATGTCGATTACGTGTTACGGCGGGTAAGGGGGGGGGGGATTAAAATATCATATTGCTTGTTGATTAAGTACATAAGTGCTTAATGAATTATATGAATCAAGACATTGACTTAGTACAATTAATTAGTTATTTGTAGAAATATACAGGCTTTAGTTTCAAAGCTACTATCCACAATGAACGGTCACTTTTGGCTTTAATTTTAACCAACGATCAATGAGACGAAGTTTTATAAGGCGTATTTGAAGGCGAATCAATTTGCTCATTTTAGATAAATATCTTTAAACTTTAATATATTTTAATAATAATCTTTTTTTTTTAAAAAAACGTAAAAACAAAGTTTTTGACTATAAATCCTTTATATACCAGACATAAATAAAAATATATTTATATTTATACGCATCACACGACAATCCAAAAATCCAAAATTTTAGTTATGTCTCATATATAAAGGATTTTTAGTAAAAACAAGTCATAAAAAATCGAATGAGTAGATCTATATAAAAGCAATTTCCAACTAAGAATTCCCGATATTTATATTCCTCCTCCAGTATTGTTCTAAATATTATTAGCTACCGTTTTTTATATAGATGTTATGGTATGTGAGAAAATGATAAAATACTGTTATTTTTAATTTTCCAAGAAATCCAGAAAATCTTTTCGGTAATATTTTGGCCCGTGCACATTCTTGGGACCTCCTTAACATATTTGCAAAAGACCCGTATGATTCAGGAGAAAATTCTGTTCAAAGCTCAAACAGACTGGCCAGACATTTCAAATATATAAAGTTTCATTGCCTCTTTAAAAAAGGCGAAGTGACTAATACAAAGACTACTTCTGTTGTTATTGTCTTTTTCCAGTCTACTCATGGGCTTTTACCGCCTATAGTTGTTTGATATCATTTTAAAACCTGCTATTTAAAAAGGAAGATTTTCTGAGTTTTAACACAAATACTTTTCAGGATTGAATCATTCAGCCATGTTAGTGGATGTGACTGGAGTTTTATATATACTGCATCAAGAAGAACTCGCAGAAATGTAAAATGATGAGGCAGCTTAACACTTATAGAGCGTTGGCATGACTTTGCGAGAAATGATATCTAATAAACACATTTTTTTTAAAAATATGACTTTTTAAAAAAACTTTCAAGAAATCTAATGTCACCTTTTCATCTTAAATTTCAAATTTTAAAAATATATTGTATCTGCTGTTACCCTGCATAGCGGTGACCAACGTCTTTTAGCGCATTATATATAAGATTTTAATACATACCCTGGTTTTAATCCAATATATTACAATAACTTTAATTATATATACATATTATTTATTTCTGTTAGGTCACAAAATTTGGGAGCCATGGAATTTTAGCGACTCAACCGATTTTGCACAATCACGAAGCGTTACTTGAATTTAAAATTTAGACGCACAATAATAAACATTTAGGTGTCGAGATTTAAACAGAGCGTGTAACTCGCCGTTTAAGTCACGGTTCATTAACGGCGATTAATATATTTAAATGGCATGATGTTTTTAAAATAAAGGGAAAAAATCAATTGAAAAGAGAAAGAAAAAAATTGAGGCCTTAAATTAAAGAAGTAAATATATTATGCATAGTAATTATATACACTGGGGTAAGAGTGAGGCTAATGAGTGGAACAGTTATTTTTATATAGAGGGGCTACTTTGTAACCTTTTGAAGGTGTTTTTATTGTTAGGGGCTTAGCTACTGTCAATCCGCTTTGCATAACGTAAACTAAACATGGACAATAAATTTTAAGCTCAAACCTTTCTGTTCAACGTGTGTATTTAAAAAATAAAACTATTTGCCCACCACATCAAAGTATCATATTAACAAAGATAATACCTGCCAATTTTTACTACATGACTACTTCAAGAAAAGATAGGTCACCGGGTTTAAATAGGAGTTAACACAAATAATTTAATGACATGATCAGTCTCTCACAAATTTTTGTTGTTGTTTAGGTATTCTTTTCATGTTATAATCCATGTGAAAAGAAAAGGAGGTTTTACACATCAGAGCTACGCCATTTTATTCATATCTAAATAGTTAACCGGACAATGATAACCGAAAATAAAATAATGCTATATTTTTTATTGTGGTTACCCCCTAGCGTAGCATGGATTGTGTGCTCGTATATTAACTTAATTAAATTTTAAATATTTGCATTCTTTATGATCCTTATATAATAAAAAGCAATTTTCGGTCCGGTCTTCGATAGCGATTGGTCTCTCAAGCTCCTACAGACTCACACAGCCAATCAAAAAAATTATACCTCATTTACATATTAAACACGTTTTTTCGGACGTTCAAAACGAGTTATTTTTTGTGCAGTATCTTTGCTCAAAACTTTGTGTTGGATTTTATAGTCAAAAACTTTGTTTTTACGGGTTATTTATTATAACTACAATGAATAGTATTTTTGATGTGATGCAAATTTATGGGCGGTCGAGACGGCTATTGGAGGGGAGGTACAGCATGCACCGAAAGTAATATACAGCACATTATAAAGTGACATGCGTGTATTAGTTTAAATTATGTAAGCATAACAACGAATAATTTGTTTGTTTTAACGTGAACGGTAAACTCAGGAGTACCAGAAGACCTAGATGTGAATCACCAAAGCCCCCACTCTTCCTAATTTACGTACATGATTTACCCATTAACATCATCAGGAGCGAAAGTCGGGTTATTTCCTGGTGATTATTAACTGTGTAGAACGCATCCGATCAGCAAAGCGAAATCTTATAAAACGATCTTTAGTGAATTACGAAAATGATTTTAAAAAATTGGACTTTGTCTTTGCACCCAGAAAATTGTTGATTATTAAGAACAAATGCAAACTATTTCAATCATGAAAATACAACAACATTGGGCATATAAAAATATAAAAGATGAAAATACTTGACTTTAAAAAAAATCAACGTTCATGGAGACTTACTGTAAGAAAAATCCTACTAAACTTTATGCTTCAGAAACATTTGAATTTGGATGTGGAATGGGTTGCAAAAAAAATTCCAGAAAACCAACTCTCAACTCTCTCTAATAAAATGGAAGACTGGGCATAAAACAAGGATACGTGTAGAGTGCTCAATAATCGAAATCCACCGTCCCCAATTAAAAAACATCAAAGTCGTAAACTTATCGGAATATTTGTATCACTACTCTTTATTCGTCCTATGATGTGTATGGAAGATACGATCTCTTGTTAATATTCTGCTTGATTAAACAATATTCTATTACTTTGTAGATTCCCTTAGTAAGATATTTCATTTATTTTTTATTAAAACAACAAAAGATCATGAGTCAAGAAAATAGAGAGTAATGAATATTCTTTCATTTGTTAATTTTTTTAAACCTATTTTTGTATCTACCAAGTCCATATCCGTATTTAGAAAGTGTCACTCAGTTTAAATTCATTTTTAAAATATATCACTTGGACTACAAGGAATAAACAAGTAATGACAAAATTTGACAACCATTGTTTTTCACTGAATTAACGTGGTCAAAAACACGGACTGGTTTGAGTTATCTTATCTGATATGTTTAAGACGCTCCTTCTATATAGAAGATTATTCTAAAATGTATTCCCTTAAAATATTGAACAGCAGCCTGAATTATACAAGAACTTGAATGCTGTGTTTGTTTTATTTTTAAGTAGCTTTTTCTTAATCAACTGACTTTTAAAATTGTACGCTCAGTTTCCCATAGTTCCTATTATCAAAAGATTATTTCAAGCATTATACAACAATGTCTACCAAATATTAGATACAAGCACTAAGTGAGCAGTGAGACCATTAAAAGTAACTCCAATAAAAACAAATACCTTTATCACTGAACACCACACTGATATTTGGCCAACTGTAAACAAATTCCCCTGCGTCCTGCCGGATCACCAGTGCAGATATGTTTTCCTTAAGCCAAGCCCGCAGGTCAAGAAAAGTACATCCTATAGTGGTAGAAGTAGTGCCCCCCGCTAACGTCTCATCAGGACGGGTTGAGAGAGAGAAGGTGTCGGGACCGAGAGGGTGTCTCGAAAGGAAAGGTGGAGAGGTCAGCACCCACTTTCCTTGTCCGCCAGGCAGTCGATGATTGGCTTACATCTGTTGGCAGCACGCCGGTTCTCGAGCCGTGGCAGATGACACAATTAATCTAAGCACCGCTGACACACTGTCAGTTTCTTGTGTAACGGAGTCGTCAACCAAGTGCTGTTTTTATGGTGCAACCCAGCCGCAATATGTTTCCTCGTTTGAAAGCTTCCCAGAATTTTTTCTGTCGCTTGAATAAGGGCGCATGTTTGCACATTTATAGTCTATTCAGTGGTGCGCAAACCTGAATGTGTTTTAGTTATAAAGAACGACAGTACCTGGATCAGATAAACGCCCTTTACGATTGCAATTAACGGCTCCTTAAATTACCTTAACATCTTTAAACTTAACGAAAAATCCAAGCTGTAACTAAAAACTCAAAAAGATATGAATTGAAAAATAAGAATTAAAACACATTTATGAGCATAAATTGTGTTGAAGAGATAAATCCTATCTTTCATTTTTAAATGTCAACATCTGAGGTTTGTTGTAAACACATTTACTCATGTACAAAAAACATAGTCTTTAAATTTCATAAGAACCTTCAAAAAAACATATTTTTCACACAGGCATAAGAAATGCATCTTAATATTATTATATTATTGTCCATACAAGTTTAGGATAGTTGATCAGTATTGAACTTAATGTGGCGCAGAATCTGATTTTTCCCCATAAAGAAAATGATTGCAGACATCTGTAACCTAAGGTTTGTACCGGGAAGTGTGTGTGTTTGTGTGTGTGTGTGTGTGTGTGTGTGTGTCCACTGTCAAAGGCGACCGATGTTTTAAATAAATTAAGACAGTCTATTTTGTGGAGCAAGATCATGTAGCCAGAGGCGTCACTAGGGTTGGTGTCACCCGGGGCGGTAGCTCATGGTGTCACCCGGGGCGATAGCTCATGGTGTCACCCGGGGCGATAGCTCATGGTGTCACCCCCTCATGATTTAACCCTTAGAACTCCTTGGAGTTTTCCAGTGCCAAATAAAGGGAATAGATAGAATTTTACGGTCTGGTGTCACCCCCCCTGATGGTGTCACCCGGATCGGCCCGCCCCCTCTGCACCCCCCTAGCGACGCCACTGCATGTAGCGGGTGGAGAGGGGAAACTGGGCTGTGCCACAAAACCCCTATACTAATCGTAGCTACGCAACACTTGCTTGAAAGAGTGCATCCCACAATTTAATATCCAGTCATTTCAACGATTAATTGAAAAGGCCATAACCAGAAGTGGTAATAAAAAGGCCGATTTTATATTTAAGGTATACACGGTCTGAGAACCTTAATGAAGAAACATTCACAAGAAATGAAAGTTTTTATAACCTTTTAAGTAATGCACACTTTTAGAACCATTGTAAGGAAGCAGTCTTAAAAATAGAGTGTTGTTTGAGCCTTTAAGTCATGGTGTGAGCTGATATACACTTCTAAGGTCAGTGGGTTCCTATGCCCCCCATCAGATATCTTTTACCGTGACGGGTCCCACTATTCTCAATGGTTGACTACGTCATAAACGGAAGTAACTGACAGGAGCCCGTTTTAAAAAAAAAGGTTAAACCGACCGTACAAAGAGTTACCGTATTCTACTGACGCGTGTCGAGAACAACATCCTGCTCAAAACGCCTCATCCGTGGGGGCATAAGAAACGGGGATCTTCTCATACTTTCTTTAGCAGGGGAATTTGAAGATTTCAACACTGAGCACGAACGTGAAGTCTACGGCCGGGAAAAAGCCTAGATACAGGAAACGTGTCAGCCCAGAAGTATATGTGTACATTGTACATACGCAAATTTACGTTAAAAACGAAATCATAATCGCTCTAAAAATACTGGCGACTCTTACGGTGTCCGACCAACCCCACGAATCCTATTTTCACAGTCAGTGACATCATGATACTTGTCGTCACGACACTAAATAATTTGTTATGATCGTTGTAACAAGAATTTCTCGTTAATTCCATTAATTAAGTAAACCGGAAGACGTGTAGGCTACGAGAAAAGGAATGGGGGNAATCCGAATTCACGTTGAGCGGATGTGATTCAGGAGTTGTGGTAGAAAGAGGGGGTGGGGGTGGAGACGGATAATAATTTTTCTTTTACAGCCTCATCACTCAGCTGCTGTAACAACTTGACAATTAATAGAGCAGCCCTGTGTAGTAAATTAGATAAAAGTAACAACAGTCTACTGAAGATAACTGCAGGTGTCACCTGGTGCATGCACTTTCACAGTTACCAATCAATCTCTTGAGCGATTGTCAAAACTGTTAAAAGACATTTTTGGCGTGCAGCGATAGTACCATTAATGATCAAGAAATTTTGGTGTTCGTTATATGTATATAATAGCAAGCTAACAGTAATAAAAGAACATATTTCAAAAGTAAGTATTTGTTTGTATAGCATGCTATAAACGGAAACCTATATGTCGTCACGGAGAAATGAATGAGCAACTCATTAAAGAAGGAATAAAAAAAAAAAAACACGAAAATACCAAAGTTTTTTTTACCATAAATTTGAGACATAACTAAAAGTATTATGTTCAATAAAATTCGCACCGCACGCATGTCTAGCATAAACATACACAGATCGGGATAAATAATATTGTAAAAGTACATTTTCAATATAATACGCACCGTGCGTTCAATATAACACGCACTGCGCAACAGACTAGCATAAATTTTTATAAGTTACATAGAGATACTCTAAAAATTAATTACTTTAATTACAGTGCATGCGATTGTTGTGAAATTTTGATAAATAATTTTTATTGTAGCCACAAGTCTGCCTACACGAATTTCAGCTCGGTATCATGCGGGGAAGTGGATTAAAATTCGGTCCAAACCTTTTCGGCAAGCAAGCAACCAGGCGTCACGAGTTAATATAAACGATTTAATAGACCTTCTAAATAAATTTTCTTTAAAACTGTACAGACAGTTGGAAATTACGATTGGTTACAATAGTAAAATTTTAACCGTTCAGTCATGTGAGAATTTGAGAAATTACTGCAGAGCCGGTATTAGCAATTGCGGGGCCCTGTGCACCTTAGTATGCCAAACAGATTGCGTGGAGACTGGCTTGGTTAGGGATATGAAATTAATAAGAATTACAATTGAGAATTAAGATATGCTGGGCTTTTGAAATCGCGGGGCCCACTGAGGCCGCACAGGATTTGGTGGCAGAAGACCAGCCCTGCATTTCTGTGTTGTTTACCAGAGAGAAGTCTTAAGTGGGAGACATAAAAGCAGGACAAGAAGGAATGGTAGTGCGGCCATCAGTGGCGTGTGACGTGTTAAACAAGCAACACTGAGTGGTGTGTGAAGAGAGTGTTAGACTTAACGAAGTTATTGTTGGAGAATAAGATATTATAAAATTCACAAGACTTTTAAAAGAGACAACTTTTTTTAAAATAAAGGTGAATAATTTTGAAAGATAATGTAAATGAAATGTAAATTAAAGCGTAAAAGATGTTTTTGACTTTAAATCTCTTATATTTACACCAATAAAAGTATTGATTATGTACGACAAGGTCGAAAACTCCAAACTGTGGGAGAGGTGTAGACAAAGGACAGTAGAACAACAAATCATGGAAAGGAAATGGAGATGGATTGAACACACACTTCGGAAAGATAACAGCAGGGTGAGGCAGGCCTTAGATTGGAACCCCCAGGGCAAACACCAGGGAGGAAGAAACAAGCGTACATGGAGACGGAGCATGTTAGATGAGGCTGGAAGAACTGGAAAGAGCTGGGAAGAATTGAAGCGACTGGCAAGGGACCGTGCACAGTGGCGAGCTTTGACAGAGGCCATGTGTTCTACAAGGATCCCAAAGGACAAATGATGATGATGATGATGACGTTCAATATAACACGCACCGCGGACAAACATTTACAGACTGAACGTGACTGAACTCTCCTTGCCGTAAAACATGTTGATGTTGTCATCGATGCCTGGGGTGAAATGCAGCGAAGCATGGAAGTCAATTATAGAAGACGACTTCATAGAGATACATAGAGATAAACTAAAAAAGCATTAATTTTATTACGGTACTTTCGATCGATATGCAATTTAAATACAATGCATTGTTAGATGACATAAGTGCATATGCAAAAATTTCAGCTCGACAGGATCACGGGTAATGGGGCATTTTTAACTTTTGTTTTTCCGCCCACTCGCCCGACCGACCACGACAGACAGAGAGGGAGAGAGAGAGAGACAAGAAGTTGAAGTCAGCATAAGAGATTTTAAATAAACAACCAGTAAAAACAAAATTTTTGACTATAAATTCCTTATATATGACCCATAACTAAAAGTATTGATTATGTTTAATATAATACGCAACACGCCACAAACATTTCAGATTGAACGTGACTGAACGCCCCTTGCCGTTAAACACGGGAGTGTGGTCATCGAGGGCTGGAGTGAACTGCAGTGCCACGTGGATGTCAACAATAGCAGACGATACATAAAATGCATAGATCTTTTTTAAAAAAGATTTTTTTTATTTTTATTTTATTATTATTATTTTTTTTTTTTTTTTGAGTTTTGCGACGCTGAACACACTATAAATTGTAGGTACGTGACGAGGGTCGCCAGTTGCGGCACTCGTCCCACAGACACAATCACTGGCTACTGCCCGGGTTTCCGAAATTTCCCTAAAGACTTGCAACTCAGGTGAAAATGTTAAGTCTGTCTAACTTGGAGACGCCGTGTTGCGTCAACACTGGACATAACGGACTTCACGTGACTACGCAGGGCCTTAACTTCTGGCAAGGCCATACTGATCCACAGAGCACCACTGATGATAACACCCATGGATCACTGCAGCCTGCCGGGGCTGAACTTTCTCTAGCAAATGACATTTCCAAACGGCTAATTTGACGACGGTGGGACGTTGTGTACAACACTGGTGGTGGTGGGGGGGGAGGAGGTAAGGTGAAATCTGCTGTTGACAAAACTAATCAAAGAATTTCGGGCGAAGTCTGGCCATGTGCGATTGTAATAATTCTGAAACATTTTTACATAAAAGTTTTGTTATTTTTATACTTTCCGAAACAAAACAATAAATTTCTTCTCGCCTCTAACGATATCGTCTATTAGTATAGGGGAATTTCTAATGAGAAAGAAAATAACAATTACGACTATTTTTATCGATTCACTAGCACACGTTAAATACAGTGGTATGAGTGTGTAGCAAATAGTACCCTACGTTTTCGTAGAAAATATTTTTTTTCTTCTTTATACAAAAAACATCGTACCTCCAGAAATAATTGCATTCCAATATTTTCTCCTATGGGCCCAAGATGAATATTTTGATTAACCTATAGTCTATGGATGTTTTATTATTATTTTATAATTTTAAATTCAGGGAAATAACAAGGCGATCTGGAAATATTTCCCCGATAAATTTCAACGTACGACCTAGTGTTAGCACTGTTGATCGTACAAACTAGAAATCTAAATGCCGACACGAAACGTAAAAATCCTTGTTGAAAATGTTTTTTTTCAAACATTATTATAAACGCTCACTTTAAAAGCTAGAAAAAAAATTAAAATATTTTTTCTGCATATTAAACTGGCCTTAAATTTTGAGAGAGAAAACAAGAGAAAATGCAGCGTTAGTCTTGGCGGTAATTTACTACCAATTTACTACACCTAAAAATATAACATAATTCCTTAGCAAAATAGAGAATATTGCCTAAACTCGTATGTTTATTCAGTTTCTGATAGAATCATCACGATAACCTATTCGAGTTGCTCATAATGTATTAGATTAAATTTGATGATCTTATTCTGTTGGTGATGAGATATTGTTATTGTTGTTCGTCCATTGTAGTCTACGATGACCACTCTCTCATCGTATTAGTCCAGTGCTAGGCCGCCACGTGTGTCCTCTGGGGGCTTATTAGCCATATTCCTGCACGAAATTTGCTTCAGCGTGTTGTACAAGAGATGGATGGTATCCCTTCTGGAGGGTTTTGTACACGGTCCTTCCTGGCCTAACGTCTTCGCTTAAAATGCACATGGTGATAGTAATCATACCTAAACTTTGGGAAATTTTTCTTGTCATTTTATGTCTAGAATTGTGACGCAGGCATTTGAGATGGAAGCCATTGAGCTTTCTCTCAATACTCGTGAACGTTGGAAAGGCGAGTAGTGTGTTCTGTATGCAGGCCTGAAATACGCGCAGCTTAATTGTTGTTGAAAGTCTAGCATTAGGCCAGACTCTTATACACACTTGACGGTTTCAGCCTTTCTTATCCTATGCGACTGCGATAAAAAGGTACTTATGACATGATTTCCATGTTTCAAACGATTCTTTTGTTTTTAAATGTACATAACTACGGATGAAAGCTGCCGTAAAGAAAATAGAAAACGCATATTCATGATGAAAGTTTTACTCCCTTCAATGTACACAGTATAACAGGGTAATGTATCACAACAGTTGGCTTTCATACTTTAGTTGTCAATGAATGAGATTTAGATTAATGACTTCATTGACGTTCGTTCACAACTTCGGTCCTCGCGTATGCAAAACATTTTAACTTAAAAGAGCCGGAAGAAAATTGACACGGATACTAGATTATTAACTTTTAGCAAGCGGTTCAATTCCGCGTTTAGAAACACAAGAAATTTTCGGACAAGTAATCTGCAGGCCACGTGAGAAAGACTTTGCAATTTAAAATTCATTAACATCTTAATGTTACCCAAATCTGGTGTTCAATATTATTTAACTATTACTTCACAGTCAGTTTCTGTAAAATGAGATATCGGTTTGAATGAGATTATTAGTATTAGTGTAAGTTGTCTCTATTATACGTATGAGCTTTCATCATTAGTTTTTTGTTTTCTTTAGATGAGTTTATTCGCTGGCTATGATAGAGATGACATCAATTAAAGACATTAATTTTCCAAGTGAATGCTTCTAATTGAAACAGCGTCTACATCGTATCTATGTTACTCCTTGGGTCATCGGTGGTTAAGTTGGGTTCAAATCTTAAAAAGATGCTAGAGCCGTCGCCAGCATTCTAAAACGGGATAATGCACTGACGTCATAGCCTGTCAAAACTATGAGACTCCTTAAGCCTTTGAGCCTTCCGACAGCCTGAAGGTAAATTATCTTGACCTTGACCCCTGACCGTCTGCCTGCTTATCACATCATGTACCAGGACGCCATGAGCCATCGGCGAGTCAGATGTAATAAAATGATTAATAGATCTAGTTCCGGACCCTCCAACAACCCCCTTCCACTCTCTCTTTTCGAAGACAGAAACTGAATTGGAAAAATATTCTAGCTGATGTAATAAATTTAGATTTAAATGTCATTAAATTTTGCTAGTTTTACTGAATCTATTTTGTTATAAATGAAACAAGTTTATCAGATGAAAAGAAGCTTACGATTTTGAAAGTTTCTTTCTATGCAGACTATTTTGAGTTATTCATTATATTCTCTGAAGGTTCCCTTGTATAATTGTTGAGAGTCATCAGTTCCAAGCCCAGATTTTATAATTATAAATTGTTTTTGCTCGATCAGATGAATCTAATGTAACATATTACTAAATAATACCACTTAAAGACAGCTAGGCGAAAATTGTTTTCTGTTAATATTAGTTGATGACAGTGGCGTAGCAATAGGAGGCGGAGGGGGGTGCAAATTTAAAGTCCCCAAGGGGGCACCCACTTGAGGGGTGGGGCCCTCAAATTAGTGTCCGAGATTTTTTTATTTCAATATTACGCCTCCGCCATGTTTTTTGGACCCCCAAAGAGGTCAAGCCCCCAAACCCCTGCAAATTTCTAGCCACGCCACTGGTTGATATAGTTTTGAACATCAAATCTGAAAAAATAAGATTTTTTTTTTTTAAATGTATCATTATTTTTTCGTAGTATTACACGCAGTGTAAGCGGGGCCGGTCTGTGAATTGAATAGTCTCCTCAAAATTTCTACCAATCGTATGTCACTTCTAAATTATTACGCACACGAAAAAAATGAGTAAGTTACGTGTCATTGTGAAAGGGGCCACAGAGTTAACAGACATGGTTATGACTGAAATCTGAAATTGCACTTATAAGGTAATACACTTGTCATTTTAATTTTATGAAACTAAATCAAAGTCTGACGAGACAATTTATAGTAATGAAGCACTATTAAATGGCGCTTGTCGCTCTCTGTTACTAGACACAGGGCTTTTAAAACAGATCCTGAAATCATGTGACAAGAAACATTTACAACCTCTCACTGCGGCGTCCTTCGTGATTGTCGGACACAGCAAAGCGAATATTTACGTCACCGCTTGATCATCGTAAATGCCAGTGTTCATGTGTTGAAACAAAACTATTAAACTTACCGATCTTATAACCAAAACGCTTTGCGTAACGTACTTAATTCAAATGTTTAGCTTATTGTATCACAGTTGATTGTAATACACGTAGGACAGTGGCGTTTGAATGTGAAATGGCATAAAATATGTTCGAGTTTTAAATTTTTAGTATAATTAAATTGTATGTCTTGAAAAAACTTTTAGATTTAAATGTCGTCCATTTCAAAACGAAATATGAATAAACAAGTCCGCTTATACTTTGTAATATTTGTAGAACTTTTTAAGCTGATGGGTGGGGGAGTGAGTAACTGAGATGAAATGAGTGACCCTTAATATGTTTTGTGAATCTATTGCCTGAATTGACTTTTCATATTATAATTAATAATCACCTCATCAGTAGGCAACTTGACGGCGTCTACCCATGAGTCTGACCTACAAAAGTACAGATCACGGGCTTGTCAGGGAACATGGAGATAAACCTGCTCATGTGAGGCTATAAAATGATTTTGGGAACACGTGAGTTGTATAAGGGATACGGAGTGTGGCGAAGGAAGTATGAAAATCATTGAGAAAACATGACTAAAAATTATCTCTCTACAGTCTAAGCAACATATATCTGTAAAATTTGAAAATGAACGATTTTATCTTCTAGCTTACAATATGAAGTGATTCAATTACAGTGATATGGGCCTCCATATGCTGCATAATGAGCCGTTGTCGCTCCCAGCTCCCTGCTCGACCTAAATTGTCAGCAGTCTTGGGATGGCTCCAGGCAGGGCCGGTCTTAGCTATTGCGGGGACCTATGCGTCTTATCTTAGATATACAGGCGCTCCTTCTATGTAGAAGATAATTGCGTCCACAGACCATGAGAGATGATCTGTTGGCAAGTGATGCAGCGGTCACAGGCCACGGCTATAGGGGTTCCACGCATTACCCCAGCCGCCTAACTATTGTCTAGTTAGGTACCCATTCGGAGCTGGGTGACTCGGGGACTCCTCAGGCCCCAAGAACAAATCCTCACTTTCGTGTGGATTCGAACTCGTGACCATCGGTATGACAGTCGAGAGCACTACCTCTCGACCACCACGTCCCACAGTCTTAGTATGCAAAACGGATTGCGCGGGGCCTATGTTTGGTATGGATACGGAATTATTAAGGATAATAATAGAAAATTATGATAGGCGATCCTATGAAAACGCATGGCTCACTTCGGCCGCATAGGTTGCAGTGGCCTAAGACGAATATTTTAATTCCAGCTTGTTTGCATCTAACAGTGGACGTGTGGTGGGGTGGGGGATGGGTTGGCAGTGTTCTGGGCAGCAGAGTCAATCATGCAAAGATGAGTTTACAATTAAAGATGCTTTTTTTTATTTGACTTGCAAATCCATGATATAAATCTGCAAATTTAAACATATCGTCTGTATCAGCATGTTCAGTTTTAACCCATTCCATAATGAACAATTTCCAGTTTCAACCAGTTTTAGTTTTAACCAGTTTTAGTTTTAACCAGTTCCAGGTTTTAACCAGTTCCGCTATCCCACTGTTCACTTCCAAACTTGTTTAAAACCGTGAGCCTAAAAGTAGCGATTATCAATAACCAAATCGTGATTTAACCCGTTTGTGTCCATTTCGTCCACATATGGTTTGCGGATTAATGAAATAATATTCGGGTGTCTTTTACCCGATATTGCCATTCACACTCAGCCACTTAAACAGCGATACACCGGTAACCTGTCCGTGAAAAGACAAAACTATTTTTTTTAACAGAGATTTCAATGTAACGTTCCATCCAAAATATGCTGCAGCTCTGTCCCAACAATTCCCACAAAATCTTCTGACGTACAGATGTTGTTTTTATGCAAACCTCATTCACCCCTCCCCCCAAATTTATTTATATCCGTTCAGTTATGACGTTACAGTTAATGGCGGTTAAAAATATGCCTCACGTTTACTCGGCAAGCTGTTTCCGCAAATATCGAGCGGTTCCCATAATTTATGCAACGAAAGCTACGCACATAAAAAAATCATGTTAAGCCTGGTCCCTATTGGAATTCAAGACGTGTTAGCGCATTTTCGTATTATGTATCAGTACTTATGTTAGATATCAGCATTATGTAGTTATCAGTAATTGTGTTTAGATTTTAGACATATTTTTATGAATTTTCTTGTGTAATGAATATACCTGACATTTTTTTAATTTAAAAGTCATTTCTTTACATTTAAAAAAAAATTATTTTCTCTTTAATCTAACTACAAGTCACCACAAATGATGACGTAAAACTCTCTAAACTTTTACACATATTCTAATGACGTCAACTAAAAAAAAACTAATTCTTTTGCAAGCTCTCGCACCACTCTTCAATGCTTGAAAAACTATGTATTCGACTTCCGGCAATGGCGGCCGTTCCCTGCGCTAGTGTTACCTCTCGATTCGAAATATTTTTTGGTAGTTTTAACGGGGTTTTTTAACGGATCGAGTAACTGAGTGTTGATGCACAAATGGCAGGTCAGGACATACAAAAAACATATATACCTCATGGGTCTAGGACTTATGGATGCTGAGATCTAGGGTGATGACGGACGGACGGACAAAACGGGTGCAATAGCGCATTCGACTTCTCGAAAATGCGCTAAAAAAAAGTAAAATTGAACAGAAAATATGTAAAGAATTTGGAATAAGCACTTGAAGAGGGTATAATCAGTGTCTTATGTTCATTATGCAAGGCGAACAATATATTTTCATATTCACTTTGCACATAAAAGTTGTTATCAGGCCTAGCCTATGGCGGATTAGGGGGGGGGCTGAGCGGGCTAAAGCCAGGACCCCCGATGGTTTAGGTGCCCCCAAACTTTTTATATTTATAATAAAAGTGTAAAAATGTTTGCACGAACCCTTGAAAAGAAAATAAATTTTAAAAATATTATCTATTAAACTGATCACGATTCAGACCTGATAGTCCTAATAGTTTTTATTTTAAAAATTTCTCCATTTAGACAAGCTCCGCTGGCCGTGTGCAAAGAGCAAAGGCTTGTGATGCAAGCGTGTCTGAATCGATTACCAGAGGTGGAATGTTAATTTTTTTTTTCTTTTCACACTCAATTGTAACATACCGGCGAACAATTTAAACATTTATTTCTTTGTGTTAGTTTTTTTTACATTATTAATATTGAGTTACAGTCATATATTAGCTGTTAGCAATCATTTTATTTTAAGGGATGCTGCCTGGATAGGGCCCCCGTTTGATTGCAGCCCGGGGCCCCGTGCAGTCTTAATCCGACCCTGGGCCTAGCCTTAAGCATATGAAAGCCAGGCAGCGGCCTAGGGCATCCAATTAGTCTGGGCCTCGCACAGGATTCATATAATTTTTTAATAAAAATTTTCTATTTACAATGGTTTTTTTTTTTTTTTTTTTTGTGTGTCCCAAAACCTTGTGGTCGTAGGAGTTCTAAATTTCCATTAGAACATTCTCGGGGCTTGAAAGACCTTGGCGGCGCCCATCTCCTCACCAGGTCAGCGGCTGACATTTCAGCGATACGATAGCCATTCATCATTCTTATTGTGGCTTTGCGTGGGTTCGATCCCACGCCCCTCAGCCGCCAAGTACAATTATTTACAATTAGGGCCACCAAATTCACTTTGCCTAGGGCCTCCGATTCACTGAGGCCGGCCCTGTTGTTGCATTTCTTTTTCTGCAACTGACTTGTAACCATGTCAGCACCCAGTAAACCCTGGACAATACTCCCACTCCCCCTCCCCACCACTGTCATGGTTAGTATCTACTAGTCCAGAAGGTCAAATTAGTAATTCAGTATACATCCAAGATAAAGTCCGATCTATGAGTTACTTTAGTGTGACTCTGAAAGCTCAGTGCTAGAAGAATGTTCACAATGTCCTGACAATTGCTCACAATGTTAGGAGAATGTGCGCAGTCACGGTAACGCAGGAAGTTATTTCGTCTATGTGTCTCAGGTAAAAGTCTCATGTTGACGTGCACTCGTCAGACATCATGTCAGGTGTTTTATTAGGTCTTTTCAGAAAAAAAATTAAGATCTTTTCAAACATTTTTAAAAAGATCGTTTTAAAAATGTTATATCAGGTCTATTGAGACATGTCTTTTCAGGTCTTTACATATTGCCTCCAAATCGCAGGTCACAAAAAGTCGCCAGCATTATTTCCTCTGTGTAACGTCAAAAAAAAAACAACATGCGTCGTTTCTTTTAAAATACCAATAATTTTCAATGTAATAATTTAATACCCCTGGCTCCCTGGATCTTATTTATTTTTTTATTTTTTTGAAGTCATTGAGGTTAATGCCACAAGTACATCACCAATCATGATCATAGGAGAAGCAGTCGAGGAGGGGGACAGTTGTGTTTACCTTGACAGTGTTGTAGATAAATAAAAAAAAAGGTGGTACAGACGATGATGTCAAAATAAAGATTGAGAAGGTAAGCGCAGCCTTGCAACAAAACTCAACAATGTTTTGGTCTCCAGAAACCTAAGCAGCTAGTTAAAATTATGTGGATTTTAAACGCCATAGTGAAGCCTGTGGTGCTTTATGTAGCCGAGACGTGGAGAACAGCGGCCGTTAAACCTGACCAGAATCCAGTCCGTATAGGTTGCAGTGGCCTAAGATCGGCCCTGGCGCCAGGCGAATATTTTAGTTCCATCTTGTTTTTCATCTAACAATGGTCTTGAATCCAGTCCTTTATCAACAATTGTTTAAGATGAATGCATAGAATTCTCTGGCCGGAAAAAAATCAGCAAACCGGTAACTTTGGCAGCGGACAAAGCAGAAGCCAACTGTGGAAGATATTCTCCAGAAACCCTTTGCGCCGAGAATAGGAAAAAGACATCAAGAGAATCGGCAATGACTGGAAGATCCTCTAGACTCTAGAAGCTGTCCCAGGATAAAGATGCCTGGAGGTCTCTTTTAGGTGGCCTATGCCCTTGGAGGAATCACAGACGCTGAAGATGATCGGTGGATGCCCCTCATGGACGAGAAGGCTCAGAAATAACACATGTTAAAGCACTATTGGGCAATTAGCTACTACGATCCACGTATTATACTAAGGTCCTAAGTCTTTATTTAGTAAAGATTTTCATTGAAATCCTAAGATTTTAAAACTTTATATCTTGCACCGATGGTACCGCGGGGCCCTTATTGTCGATTTATTCTCGCATTAGCAATGAAAATGTAACTTTATCTATCTGATTGCCATAAAACTTTGAGAAGTTCTCGAGTACACTCACGCTTGAATTACCGCTAATTGGTTTCTTTAAATTTCATATCTTCTAAGTTTAATGCAACGTTCTGCGACAGGTAAGCTAGTTGTTATTTTAAAAACATGAATTAAAAGCATAATGAAGTTAAAACCATTTATATGACGTATATCATTGGCATGAGCTTTTATTCCACGTCTTCCAGTAACCTTGCCATTCCCAGGCTTGTGAGCTGATACAAAGTAATGTTCTAAGGCTCGTTGATACATTTGCAAAATAACAAACTCGTGTGCTAAGTTTTATGGCATCCACTTTTTTAAGGAGGGGGTGGGGCGGAAGGGGGTAAATTTCACACCCTAAAAATGCAGATGTTTTGTGATCTTTATCAAATTTTGCTGCGCGGTAATTTAAAACTGATTTGCGGCGCTGCTTATAGGAAACATTGGTTTTCAGTCCCCGGCTAAGACCATGAGGACAAAATCACATCTCGAGAACCTCTGGTAGAGAAGACCCTTGAGTCTTACGTGTAATTGATTCAATGGCATGAAGAAAAAATACAGGGATAAAATAATGATCTAACAAATTGATAATGTATATAGCACTGTACCCCAGTAAGGAAGCTGTTTATATAAAGATAATAAAATACATATAAATATTGAATAATATCCTAGCAACCACATAAATAACAACACGATACAATTAAGCCACATTTTATCTTTTGAAGAAATGTTGTTTCATTAATTTTGAAAATAAATTTGGTAAAGATAGACTCTATGTCTTAAGTGCGATTGGAAGGTCTTAGTAGATGGAATACTACGGATGTGTAATGGTAGAGAATTCCATTGTTTGGCTGCACAAAAAGAGAAAAATACTTTCTCCCAATATTTCAATTCGTCAGTTGCATTTGCGTGAGCCGTACAACAGTGATAGGGATTCAAGCTCATGAAATTTGGAGACTCCCCTGGGGGCTGGGTTACCATCCGCCTACGATATTCCATTAAGGTATCTAGATGCGGAAAGGTAATTATATTATACCAATACATTTTATTTTTGAGTATCCCATTTAAATCCCAACCTGTATCTTTTTAATTGTTTAACCAAGAAATTCCTTTTTACCGCGCTTCCTTGTTGGCTTGATCTTAATAACATACAATTCAGTAAATAAGTGTTTAGTCTTCTGTGTGCATGTCTGTGTTTGTGTGTGTGTGTTTTTGTGAGCGCGTGTGGACTATTCAACTCAACAATATAGTCACGTGATATTTGGCTTTGTTTGTTGTAGCTTGCACCCAGCTGTACTGCTGGATGTTGTACTTTAAAGTGCGTACAACTTATTGCAAGTGATCTTCAGGCAACCGTCGCAAAAAAAAAAAAACAACAACAACGTAAGGCTTAGTTGCTAATAGGATACTTAGTTAATGACAGAGGACCTATATAGATAATGACCTGGAATCTAGTTGATGACAGAGTACCTTCTGAAAGAAAGTGACCTATTGAATGACATTGGACCTTGTCAACAAAAGGAGGCGTTTTTCAATAACACGGGGCGTAATTAGAGACAGGGGACCTCGTTGATTATACGGGACCTAGTCCATGACAGATTAATATGTTAATACCAGAGCCTATGGAATATTAACAGGTGAGCTCCTAGTTTGTCACATGGAATCTATTTGATCACAGAAGTCTATTTCTTTGACAGGTAAACATTCTCATAACCCAGAGAGAACGAAACAACCATTTTGACATGCCTAATCTTTAATTAAGATTCCCAATCTCTTAGAGTGATCGCATCCGGAAGGCGAAACGTTTTCATTTCCTTTGTCTCACTCTTTAAAAAGCCATAGATCTAACCCTTTGTGTGAATTTCGTCAGCTTCACGCTTTATATCAACCTTGATTATTGTCATTTTTTTACTATTGAAAATATACACACTTTCTTTGTAAATAGATATAAATCTAATAATTAATATTATAAAGAAGAATAGAAATTGTTTTGTCAAATGTTCCTGTTAGTATCATATTAAATGTTTATCTTTTTAAAAAAAAAAAACAAACTTAGAAAATATTTTAAAGTAATTATGCTTTATTGCTGTTACAATTTTATTATAGATATTTAATTTTAAAGTGCAAAAGGTAGCTAGTAATTAATTTTGCATTGGTATATTCTGTTTTAGATGTACTTTTAATTAAACTATATGCCTTGATTCATATTCTGTTGTTGTTTTTTGTTGTTGTTGTTGTTTTTGAGAATGAAAACAGTAAACTTTGTCATAATCAGTTGCATGGTCAGTAAATGGAACAGACAACTTACAATATTAATTTTAAAATAGTGTTCTTTTTTTAATCCTCTTATCTTATCTACTCTTGAAAACGATAACTAGTTGTTTTTATCCGGATTCTTCATCGAAAATAACCTCCACTATTCTAACCAAGAGAGAAACGAAACAACCATTTTTAACATGCCTAATCTCTAATTAACATTCCCAATCTCCTCGAGACCAAGCGCGGTGTCTATTTCTAGATTACGTACCTTGAAATCTTGCGGATTAATTTACAGGTGACTTCTAATCGTCTTTGACTTTCTTTGAGGGGCGCTCAAACCGTGTTAAACAGTAAATGCAGTGTTTCATTCACGTCACAGACGAATGTGACGGAACTTTCTCTCTTTTTCATCCTACCCACAGGCTCTACAGTCAGGACATTAGCGACATGTTCGAATTCGACCCAAAGAGTAGGACCGTCACAGGTAGAACTGTCAGGGCTAAGAGCTGTCGTGTGAAGGAACTGTCATAGGAGGGAACCATATCAGGAGTAGCTGTCACATGAATGTCATGTCACCATAGGGACATGTTACATCTGTCACACCGGCTCTTTCCTTTGCGGAGGAGATTTATTTTTAAGCTAAACATTTTTGTGCATGTGATTTGTCTGTACACAGAACAGCTACAGGATCAACAACTTTTCAGTGTTAGAGGTTATCATTCTTAATCTGACATACAGGATTTTTAAAATTTAAAGTTTTTATTTTATTCTTTTAATAGTTATATAGAACCTCTCAATACGAGCACCTCTCATCACGAGTATTTAGGATTACGAGCTACGATTTGTTTTAATAAGCTGTTGCCTTAACAAGCGAAAAGTCCATTTTTTCTTCGAAATTCATTTTTAAGAATAGATTCGAAACTGTTACGACACATTTCGTCCAATTTGGAAGCGTCGGAAAAAAGTGTCTTTAGACAGATTTCTAGTCAATAACGATTAATTATTCAATTTTTTGAAATTATTTATATATACGTTTTTGTTTCAAATCTAAATGAAATTCCAAGTTGTTTCATTCTTTAACAATTTATGAGTAATTTAATTATAATAAATGTTAATAGAAATCGTGGAAAAATTAGTATTTTTCTGCATGGTACGCATTATCGTATTTTACATTGACTTGTATGGAAGTGTTGTTTTTTTTTTTTTTTTTTTTTTTTTTTTTTTATTTTTTTTTTTAACACGTATTTCGCTCAACGAATAAGACTCTGGAATGAATTATGCTCGTTAAAAGAGGTTCCACTGTATTTTCCCCCTATTTATTTAATAAATCTTTCGAAAAAAAACATAAACGTTACTTTCCAAAAGTTTGCTTGCTCTATCAAGGAGAATGAGATTGGGTCTATGAAAATACATTTGTTCTTTCCATGCAAATGAAGACCTCGGGGGAAGATTTGCTTTGAGAAATGTTTGTAGATTTGTGATATTCAAGTTTTAAAGTTCAAATCAATACAGATTTATCATTTATAAACCAATTACATTTGAGCTTTTCATAGGAACAGAGGCTTTTTTTTCATAAAAAGTAGCTGTATATTTTATTCTTGGCCCTCTATCAGATAGAGGGGATAACTAAAATATTTCGTTATGATACTAAGCCGTTTATTCCCATGAGGTAATTAAATGATAAATCCAGTTTCTTTATAATACCTTCACATTTCGCCTAATGTTTTATATCAAAATTTTGATGACCCACAGAAACCAAACATAAGGCCAAAATAAAACAATCATTAACCAAACATAAACCCGAAGTTTTACAATGAAATTTGCAGCAGTTTAGAGATGAACCCATTGTTTAATTTTATGAATCAAATGTCAATCCTAGCGGTAGCGCGCCGGACTGCCGAACCGTGGCCAAATGGAATCACGGGTTCGAGCCTTGGTGCTGGCAAAGCCCCTGAGGCATTGTGCTAGCTACACAATCCCTTGCTCAATAGTAGTGGCTCAACGTAACTTGTGAACGCTACTTCCAATGCCCCATAGGCCGTCGGGGTCTGAATTGGTATTATTATTATTAAATGGTAATCTTATATTGGTGGCAGACACCTTTCAATAGCATTATTTCTTTACAATAAAAAAAAACTTTCCAAGATAATCTCATATTTAAACAGGACGAATTCCACTAGTGAACAAGAAAATCTCATCTGTAGAGTAAGATAATTTTACCCACAGCAGAAGACAATCGTATCTAGTAAACGAAGCCATCTCATCTATATGACATTACGATTTCTTCTCCAGCACAAAGAAATTTCATAATAAAACAAGACAATTTTCTCTATGGAACAATTCAATATTATCTTTTAAATGATTGAACTTGGCAATTTCTTTTATGAAGCCACAATGATTATAATATGAAATGTTATGGTTCGTTAACCATGGTTTGAAGGCTTGCGAATAACGTCCTCTTGACGGGCGGGTTGCCCTTTGAATTGAACAACTTACCTTACTGAGAGTTGAGTCCAATCTTTCTTATTAGTCCAGAAATCAGTGCAAATCGATGTCAATGACTAACACAGGTCAACCTTCATGCCCTCTACAAGAAAGTGAGACCTGGTGGGAATCGAAATGATTTAATTAGCGCTTCATCAACATCTAGACAATAATCATCACAATTCTTGATATTATTCTTGAAGCTGTTTTATATATATATATTTTGTATATTATTATTGTCCCATATTTTCACTGAAGCTGGAGATCGGTCTGCCTTACATCGGTGCGTGTTTTCCCGTGCACGGAGTGACTCCGCTTATTGGACGAGTTAATGAAACAAACCTGACACGTTCTCTGTATTTTCTCAGCACGCGCTCCGCGGTCCAGTTTGCGCTTCAGCCCACCACGGGGAGCCGTCATTGAAGTGTACCCCCCCTCTATCCTCTCCCCCCCCCAAGCCCCCTCAGGGAGCCGTCGTGGATGTCCTCCCTTACCTTTAAGCCTCACAGTGAGCGGAAGTTTTGTTTAGATAGGTATTAAATCGGTCAACTAAACCTGGTGACATTTGCTGGTGAGAGGGGTGGGGAGAGTAAGAGTGGGGATAGCAGGTCAACGCAGTGGAGAAATTAATTTTAAAAATACAAAAGACTTTTTTTAAATTAAAAAAGAAATGATATCTAAGAGATAATATTTTGTATTTGCTTCTAGCAACACAAGTCATGAAATACTGAAGTATAAAGTGCCATTGCTGAAAATAAACAAAATCTTGAGTTAAAAATAATGTATGAGTTTTAATAGTTGAAGCTATGAAATCAATAACCTGGTAAGAAGGTCGAAATGCTGAAGGCTGTAAAAAGAGAACATCTTTCAAAGCGTAGCTCAAATTTCAAAAAGTAAAAGATTCAAATAAAAATACTAAATTCTATGTTAAACTTGGGTTATTTTTAAGATAAAGAAACACATATAAAGCTGCAGTTGTATTCATGGTGTTTCAAAACATTTTCTTTCATTTTTAATGCTTCCTTCGTTCTATATTACCTTTATTGTATGTAGACAATAGAGACCATCTGGTCTGTTGGAAATGTGATGTAGCGATGACAAGGCATGGCATTCAAGGGATTAGGTGGCACAATGCCCTGCCTTCTATATTTACCACAACTAATACCGTGTACCCATCAGAGCTGGGTGGTCTCAGGACAACCCTAAAACCACGGGGGAAAATCCCTGCGAACTCGCGACTCTCTGAACGCCGACTCTCGCACGCATGCCACTCGACCACTGTGCCCCTGTATGTGATTACATCAATCCATGAGAATTGGATTTTGTAAAAAAAAATAATAGCCTTAAATTGAAGCAGCCATTCCCCCCCCCCCCCACACACACACCTTTTACCTGCGCGACATCATTCCACCATGTTCTTTCTCCCCACCAACCAGTGTGTTTTCAGTGATATCTGTAATGTCCCCTTAATAATAATCGTATCTCTGATGTTCTTTTACCCTATACTCTATATAGTATTTTTGGTAATATGATTGAAATTATGATTAAGCATAGATCTTATTTCTCGTCCACAGATCACTCACAAAGTCATAGAACTTTTCGGATGGATGCAAATAAGGTTTCCATGCTTTCTCTGTGAAAATATTCGATCTATAAATTTGGGATCCCACTTTGTGAAATGAACCCACACGGATTGAACATGTTATCTGGAAATGAGTAACTGCTTTTAACGAGAAGCGAACGTAATTTATTCACATTTTTTAAACATTTGTCTCGCTTTTTCATAATACCTATGTAATATCAGCAGGAATGAGAATTTCGGACCACATTGACCAATGAAATGTTGGGTAAACATGTTGATCTCATGGTAGGAGTGCAAGTCATCGACGGACCTTCAGATGACCTTTCCCAATACTTTCCCTTAAAGCCCAATCAAATGCGTCACTTGACAGCTACCAAAACACACTCAGTATTTGTTCTTCAAAGTGACACCTGAAAGTGGGCAAACTGTAACAAAACAAACTCAGCCATAATGAATTCAAAGTTAAATAATCTTGGAAAGGGAAAATCTTTATATATACCTTTTTATCAACATTATGTGGACAGATACGTATCTCACGACCGCATGCAGAACCATAAGCATATATAGAATTCAAGGGCATACACAGAACACATGGGCATACACAGAACCCATGAGCATACACAGAACACAGGCATACACAGAACACATGGGCATACACAGAACACATGGGCATACACAGAACCCATGAGCATACACAGAACACATAGGCATACACAGAACACATGGGCATACACAGAACCCATAGGCACACACGAAACACATGGGCATACACAGAACCCATAGGCACACACGGAACACATGGGCATACACAGAACCCATAGGCACACACGGAACACATGGGCATACACAGAACCCATGGACATACACAGAACCCATGGGCACACACAGAACCCATGGCACACACAGAATACATGAGCAAACACAAAACACATGGGCATACACAGAACACATGGGCATACACAGAACTAATGAGCCCATATGGAACTCATAGGAACACACATAAATCATACACACACAAACCATGGTCAAAGTGATGCAGAGACTCGCTGGCGTACGTAAGACTTCCTCATATATTAAATAGGATAAAAAGTTGATAGCTCCAATTAAGTTAAAGAGTTTCCGGATTAAATCATCTCAATCAAGTCTCTTATCCTCCATGTTGTGTCATTGAAGTCAAAGAACAATAGTTGCAGTGCTAAGACCAAGAGCTGGTGGTAAAAAAAAAAGCCACCTCTCATGCAGGCTATATAACAACTGTTGCCTGTGGACGAACTAGTATGAGAATCGTCCAAACGATTATCATTCAAGGTACATGAGATATGTGTAATTTTATCAGCTAGGAGCCTGTTTTGGATAGATAATTACAGCGATCCCCTAATATCTGTCCACCTACCCTCACTATCACCACCGTCTGTTGGATTTAGTTGTGTAGAATTCGTGTGTAATTCTCTCGAAATTAAATTTTATAGTTGTTTTTTAATTTACATTTATAAATATGTGGTTTAGCATATCTTTCTTTTGATGGTAACACATTTGACTTGATTCTAAGGAAACGTATTTTAGAAAACAGCATGCTAACTTTATCAAAGGTCAAAGAAAAATCTCAAAAGGTCACCTTCGCGTTACTGTTTTTTTTTCTCCACATGATAATGTTTTGTCTATTTACACAATTATTTATTTTTTTCTGAGCTCCCTTTCTGTCGTCTGCCTGACTCGCGAGTTAAGGCACAGTCGGTGTCTTTTGAAAGAAGCTAATCCGGATACAGTTGGCCAGCGATTTGTCAAAAACCGTGGCTAATTAGAGGGTATTAGAGGAGTTGCCCGGCAATTACACCAAGAGTTATTTATGAGATATCACGTCGTCTTTCTGTTACACCTCACGACATGTTTAGTCTTTCTTATCGTCCCCTAATCTAACATCCTTACATCCTCAAATAAATTCCCAATGACGTGACGTCTTGATTTCCAGAAATTCATAGCATCTGACCGAAACACTATAATTATCCTTTCTGTCTTTCTATTTAGTAAAAAGGTCAGCAAGTAAGAAGGCGGCCAAGAAAACTCATTATCATGTATTGGAAATAGATTTCTTGTAGGTAACGAGTTGTATTGATCTACATCTGGGAAGGATCTAGAAAAGATTTCTGCTACACTTGCCTTAAAATATTTTGACATCCGTAAAAAACTTAATAAGTTTTTGACTTAATTGCATTCTTCTTTTTTTTCAATTATTTCATCGAGTCTTACAAAATATTTGAATCGGGTCTTGAAATTCCACACAGCTTTCCTAAATCATTCTCAACATGTGCTTATTTCAATTAAAGAGTGTTAATGTAAACTAAAATGTATGGCTGGTTGGCTTCCGTCTCAGTCAGTTTTAAAAAGGACAACAGCAATATTATCTTTGAAATTTAAATAAATATTTTTTTAAAAAAACAACTGATTAGTTAAAATTCAGAGGTTTAAACTAGAGTTTCCTAACTTAAGACGTCAGTCGTCACAGGTGTCCTCGTTATTCAAGGAGTTGTACGCTATCTCAAGATATGATCGTTATCCCGTGGTGTGCCTGCAGGATACACTCACCATCACATTATGGGCTCGCTGTCACATGAGATGCTGCTATCTCAGAAGATGCTTGCTATCTTAAGAGACCCTCTCTATCCAAAGAGATACTCCTTATCCCAAGAGATGCTCCTTATCCCAAGAGATGCTCCTTATCCCAAGAGATGCTCCTTATCCCAAGAGATACTCCTTATCCCAAAAATGCTCCTTATCCCAAGAGATGCTCCTTATCCCAAGAGATACTCCTTATCCCAAGAGATGCTCCTTATCCAAAGAGATACTCCTTATTCCAAGAGATGCTCGTTCTGTTTGACATGTTAGTCTTAAATATTTTTATATGATTCATGTATTTTTGATTGACATCTACCATATATTTAAAATTAGGGCTGCGGAAATTAACGATTAATTTCTCGATTAATCGATAAAAAATATCGATTAAAATTATTTTAATCTATAAAATAGCGATCAAAATTAATAAATAATAAATAAATAATTAATAATTAAAAATAGTGTGTTTTTTTTTTGTTTTTTTTTTTGGTTTACGTACTAAATTCTCCAATTTAAAAAAAAATATTTTAAACGTACAAACTTTAAAATAAGCTGTTTTTATAAGAATTTTTTTTAAAAAAAATTCATTGATTAACAATAACAAAATTTAAATTCATTGACATTATATTGAACTACTTATATTTAAATATAGATCTATCTCCTAAAAATATTCTTTTAAATTAAATACTTAAGTAATGGGCATTCTAAAAAAATGCCATAAAAGGGCACAAAATGTGAAAGAAAATAACATAGTGAAAAAAGTGATAATGAGGTCTTAGAAAAAAATTATTAACTTTTGACCCAATTTTCAGGTTAATGACGTCATGCATCTTATTTTTAGCTTTAATCAAAATCATGGATTAATTATTTGTTAATTTTTCAAAAGTTAACGAGTAAATTTAAATTAATCGATAACAGTCCTATTTAAAATAGAAATATTGATGCTGCATTTTTATATTACTGTCTGGATTCATAGTCACTATTGATCGGAGGACAAAACATGTGTACACTGACAAATCAGACCATAAACGTCCAATCGGCCTGAAGGCAAATAAAGTTTTACATAAAAGTACATTTCATTATTGAAAACCGTGATGAACTAAGTTTATTTGTTTGTTTGCTTGTTTGTGGGACGTGGTGGTCGAGAGGTAGCGCTCTCGACTGTCATACCGATGGTCACGGGTTCGAATCCACACGAAGGTGAGGATTTGTTCTCGCGCCTGAGGAGTCCCCGAGTCACCCAGCTCCGAATGGGTACCTAACTAGACAATAGTTAGGCGGCTGGGGTAATGCGTGGAACCCCTATAGCCGTGGCCTGTGACCGCTGCATCACTTGCCAACAGATCATCTCTCATGGTCTGTGGACGCAATTATCTTCTGTATAGAAGGAGCGTCTATATATCTAAGATAGATTTGATGTCTACTTGGATTACACATTACACATTGTTTTTTTTTTTTTGTTTTTTT
>MUZC01004440.1:277034-288382 GCA_002072015.1 Radix auricularia | reverse complement strand
ACAATGGGTTTCAGAGCTGAGTTGTGGGTTTGTACCACGATGTCTACAATGGGTTTCAGAGCTGAGTTGTGGGTTTGTACCACGATGTCTACAATGGGTTTCAGAGCTGAGTTGTGGGTTTGTACCACGATGTCTACAATGGGTTTCAGAGCTGAGTTGTGGGTTTGTACCACGATGTCTACAATGGGTTTCAGGGCTGAGTTGTGGATTTGTACCACGATGTCTACGCTTTCTTGCGGAACACTAAACTCATAGAATAATGAGGGTGTATACTACAATTTTTAGTCTCAGATGGCATGTCAATATCATTGGCAAATAACTGATGGCTTCAGCACACAGTCGGGCAAGTTTTAAAAAACGACATTATACTATGGTATTGTTGGAGGCTAAAATTATGAGCCACTCAATAACGAACTAGCCACAATTTTAGACATACATCGCACAATCCTTATCCCAGTTGACCCTTACTTTTTAACCCCAGGTGACATTAGCCCAAATTAGGTCACTGTTAAAAACATTCGACCTTTGAGCCTCATACCAACTGTTCGAACCAGCCAAGCTATAGCAATCTAGATAATGGCTTACCTTTTAGCTTGAACTCAGAATCCCAAAAGTCGAATGACAATCTGAAGAAACCCTGTCACCATACATCTCTCCCCGCATCATCTTTCCCCAAAACCACCCAGCCTACCCCACCCCCCATACGCTGCTTTGACGTCACATAATGCAAGAAATCCGAACATGTTCGCGTGTAAACAGAAAGCCTGTTCCAAGTATTTTAAGTCGTTTAACCGGAGCAATCAATTATAAGCAGGATCTCACGCCTCGCTGTAAAAGCTCCTGGTGGCTGGACTTTCAATACAAGGGAGATGAATGTACTTATTGGATAATTACCACAGAAAGTAAACACTTTCACAAAGCAATTTTCACGCATGGGCTCAAGGGACGCAAAGGAGACTCTTACAGATGAGTAGACCTGGGCCGTAACACTAAGCTACTCAACCATCAACCCCCCCCCCACCTTAAAAAAAATCCAACAAATAAGCAAACCACAAAAAAAAACCCAACAAAAAAAAAACAAAAAAGAAAAAAACAAAAAAATTGAGGTAATTTATGACAAATCATCGGGCTGTATTGTAAATGGATGTTTTTGTCCCCAACTTTCCCCTTGTAGATCTGACATGTGTTGCACTAAAATAATTTGCATGCGACACTTACTTCCTGAACGGCCATATCCTGGACATTGAAGGGGGTAACGCGGTGGTTTTCTTTCTTCTCTTGCTTCTTGCTGGCATGTTATGAGGTAGATTGTAAATGTAACTACGAATAATTCAAAAAAATCACTATCTATCTAATCTATATATCTATCTATCAATCTATCTATCAATCTATCTATCAATCTATCTATCAATCTATCTATCAATCTATCTATCAATCTATCTATCTATCTATCTATCTATCTATCTATCCATCAATCTATCTATCTATCTATCTATCTATCTATCTATCTATCTATCTATCTATCTATCCATTTTAGATACATCGTCGTTCGATACTCATTCCTATGTCACAAGTTAGTGGAAAGGGAAACCTCTCTCAAGGTGTAAGTTCTGAGTACTTTCTAGTTTCTAGGAAAACCCTTGCAAAGTGACTTCCGTCACTTCTGGGAAAACCCCTCTGAAAGTCAATGTTCCTGAATTTAGACCACGTTACGAAGCCTGTGGTGGAGATTGTGAACTACATCCGTACGCACGCCCTTAATCACCGGCAATTCAAGAACCTCATTGCAGAACTTGACGCAGACTTGCCCGGTGACCTGCCACTGCACAGCGCAGTGAGATGGCTCTCAAGAGACAAAGTAGTTTCGTGCTTTTTTGAGCTTTTGGAAACAGTAAAATTGTTCATGGCAGACCCCGAGTGGCTTATGGATTTGGCATTTTAGTGGACATGCTTTCACACTTGGATAAACTTAAAGTGGACCTGCAGGGGAAATTAAAAACTCTTCCTGAGCTGACACAAAGTATATTCTCCTTTGTAAACAAGTTGAAGCTTTTTAAAGCACACATGCAAAACAGCAATCTATCCCACTTTCCTTCTTTGCGCAGCACCCTGCATAGACCGGTGTTAAAACAGATATAGCTGGATACGTGAAACAACTTTCACAACTGCAAGAGAAGTTTACTTTGCGGTTTGAGGACTTGGACCAAAAAAGACCACAGATCACTTTTCTCATCGACCCGTTTAATGCTGACACCGACTGCCTGAAAACCCCACTTGTTACTGATGAGGCAGCGAGTGAATCAGAAATGATTGAGCTAAGCGAGGACGATAGACTGAAATCTCTTTTGAAGGAAGGCCATGTTACGTTTTGGAGAGCTGTGCCAACTGAAAAATACCCGTGTGTAAAAAGAGCCGCTCTCAAGCTGCTGTCTATGTTCCCGTCAACATATGTCTGTGAAAAGCTGTTTTCTAGTTTGAAACACGTAAAATCAAAGCACCGGTCCATTCTGACTGACACTCATGTAAAGGAACTGCTCCGAGTGGCTACAACTGAATACAAACCTGATTTGCAGAAGTTTACTGAAAACAGAACATGCCAGAAATCCCATTGAGATTATCATCCCATCACTCCAACAAGGTAACAAAAAACACCTGACTGAGCATGTTATATTATGTGTTTAATATATTATTGTTAACATTATATGCTTTTGTGTGGTGTGGCTCTCTGACTCTCACAGTTTAAAATTTTGGCTCTTTTTGTCGAACTTGTTCGCCACCCCTGATATAGAGGGAAAAGTGATAACAGAGTTTTTCTCTTTATGTAGAGGGAAAAGTGATTTTAGATTCTACATAGGAGAGAAACCTTCTACTCTGGACTAATAAATTATATATATACTTAATTGAAATCCTTGATATTTGTTTTACCGATTCTTAAATGTTATTAAAACCTTATATTTCCTATTCCATCATTTCTTATATGTTGTCCTAATTGCCTAGTAATGATATCATCTATAAACTTATTTGATCCTGTCTATTTTTCTCTGATACCTGACTCTATACTGATACAATGCGCTGAGCTGACATTAAATAAAAGGTCTGTAATTATGTCTGAATAAGTAAAATCTACTAGACAAAAGTTTTTTTTTTATATACCATGTAAAAATCAATTAAGATCATATGTCACTTAACGCCACTTCAACAAAACTAAACACGCATGGCGTGGTTAAAAGTTTCAAATGCAGGGTTTACATTGTGTTTTCTTTGATGATTTTTAAGATTTGTGTGGATTGATATGTATTTTTATTTACATCTTTTGAAATTTTTATTTACCTTGAGTCTTTTGTAAATATCAGGAGATGCTGCGTAAAAAATTTTGAGAACCGCTACTGCGGTACTAAAATTCCAGCAATACCTGGGCCTGCCAATCATGTTGAGGTATGCAGATATTTCAAGGCCAGATTGATACCAGGTATTCGCCTCACCTACAGTCAGGACGACACACTGGAATGTCCGCTGAAATGAGCTGTCACCCTTGATATGACGTCCTCACGGGCCACAGGCCACAGATTATCTCCCCATTTATTACTACTACAATTACTACCAGAGTAGTTCTCAAACTCAGTACATGCATTCGGCTTGTAACTATGCCGTACTGTTTCTGTTATGGATATCTTTCCTTCAAATACTACTCTAATTTAATAATTCTAGAAAGGAACCGAACGCATTCTACTGACACCATTTTGAGGGCTATGGTTTCTTTTGAACTACACAAACATGATATATTTAAATACATGTGCAGGGGAAGATATCATTCGTAGGCTGGAGAAGAAAAAAAGGGAGCGAGAGGAACATTTTCTGAATTAAGATATACCTATCACAAACCTCACATCAACCTTTTTCTTGTTGAATGGGGCTGTGTCCTGAAATAAAGTTTCCCCCAAAACATAGTCTCCCCCGGTGACTTTGTTTTAAAGTAAAATATACGAGATTTAAATAAAACCTCCCCTTAATTATATGATCTTGTAAATAAGTGTTTTATTAATTTTTATGACACAATATATTTTGTATTTGTGCTACATGCATTTGTATATGATTATAAAAAATTTAACAATCATAAGCGGAGTCAGGGGCGTAACAAGTTGGCGGCAAAGTGGGGTGTGCCCCGAGAGACATATTTTAAGATTGCCTATTACGCAGAGTTTTCTTCTTTTTTTTCTTCTTTTTTTCTGAATAACAGGCCACTGAACTGAAAAACAAAGATGAGAAAATAATGCTAAATAGTGACACCAATTTCTAGAAGTATAAGCGTGTGAGTTAGTGAGTGGCACCTGTGATAAGGACGTAAATGAAATTTGCTGCGATTTCTACGTATGCTTAGAACAATTCAAAAATATTATTACCATCTTTTACCAGGAGCCGTTTACAAAATTTTTATTAAAAAATGTTTAAAAATCCATGTAATTATAAGTTGATTTTTAATTTCTCGATTAATCAGTACAATTTTTATCGATTAAAATTATTTAAATCGATAAAATACTGATTTAAATTGAAGTAAATGGAAACAGTGCTATCAATTTATTAAATAATGATAACTTATTTATAATTAGTAATAGTTTCCTTTTTTTACGTACAAAGTTCTCCATATAAAAAGAAAGATTTTTAAAGTATAAACTTTAAAATAAGCTCTTTTTATAAGGATAATGATATAAAAAAATTAAACATTGTTTTTACCTTATTAACAATTGCAAAATTTAAATTCATTGACATTATATTGAACCACTTATATCTAAATTTAAAAAATGTTAATTGTCTGTTTTTGTTACTTCCCTTGAAATTTTTAGTTGAATGACGTAATACATCTTATTTTTAGCTTAATCAAAATCATCGATTAATTATTCCGGAATTTTTCAAAAGTTAACGCGTAAATTTGAATTAATCGATAACAGCCCTAAAACAAATTAAAAGTATTGGCAGAAAGAGCATTTAAATTTGATTATTTTTAGTGTAGCTGTCTCTGAACAAACAACACAAGCCAAAACTTAGACTAAAACAACTCCAGGTCACAAGTTTAAATAATCAGTGGCGTCTCACACGATACCTTAAATTCGTGGTATAGCAACCCCCCCCCCCAGCCCCAATTTCTCACTTCCACTGTTGATTTCTGCTGAATCCATGGAGATTGTTTGGCTTTACCATGTCTAAAAATAGCACAAACAACTCATTCCACGTATAGCATCTGCTTTTATACACAAAACAAGTCCCTTTGTACACAAGTCATGAGAGAAACAACACAATTTTGCTCTTAAATTTTGGGTAAAAACACTGTTAATAATTAAAGAGAAATCAAGGAAATGTACAGTTTAAAAAACAACCTTGTCACGCCCCTGAGATTGTGTCAGATGATATAGTCCTCACCCTCCTCATACCTCTCTACTGATATTATTTGATATGTGATTGGTAGAGAGAGATCACGTGATGTATGAATGCCAGAAGGCCTTGCACGACAGCTGAAAAGTGTAGGTTAAGACAAGAATGTGTTCCACTGATGGATACATGTTATTATTTAAAAAGTGTACATAAGTTTAAGTATTGGATTAAAGTTAATTGTGTTATAAAGGACTTCATTGCTGTCATGTGAGCCGGAGTGTGTCAGTAATTAACGCCTACAAGTGTAAATGCGGCCAAAGAGACAAATCAGTTACATCTACTAACGCCACATTCAGAAACATTATTAAAGTAAATATTTTGACGATTACCTTAAAATTTATTACGATTTTGTTTTTTTTAAAATCATTTTGTGTAGTATTGAAATTTTGATGGGGCGGATTTATTTTAGGGAAGACGTTATTTTAGAGGGTAGGGGAGAATTTATTTGAATCTGGAGGAAAAAAATTTCTCCCCAGGAGAATTTATTTTAAAATAAAACTCCTTATATGGGGTAAGATTTATTTTGCAATACCGGCAAATTTATTCTTATCCCTAGTGGACCAGTTAGAGAGAGATGAAAACACAGTGAGGAGGGAGAGAGGGGGACAGGAAGTTTAAGACAGATGAACGTTACCAATCAATTCTTTAGAATGAAATACATAGTTATAAACAGACATTGAAACAGAAAAGGTACTTTTAAAAAACATTTATTTGTTCATTTTTCGTATTTTGTGTGTGTGTGGGGCTAAGGGAAGAAAGTGAACGTGAAATTAAATAACAAGTAAAAACTATGAAATAAAGAAATTTTATGAATACAAAAATTAATCCTATAAACATAATAAAAAAGACCCGTAAAAAACAAGTTTTTGACTCCAAATCCTTTATCTACGAGACATAGCTATGAGGAAGCTCATTATAATACGTAGGGCAAAATAATCCGATGATACTAAATTCTAGTTGTGTCTCGTAAAACATAATTAATATAATACGCACCGATCGTTAATATATATTTTAAAAATGTATTGACAATATAATGCGCACCTCATTGCGCGACAGGAAAGTTTGTTGAACAAAATACGCACCACAACACTCTAAAAAATTAACATGATACAAGGAGATATATAAAAATAATTTTAAAATAATTCAAAAATTCAATTACTGTTCATTCGATCGATCTGAAATTTTGATATATCAATTGTATCATCGGCATGAGTCTGCCTGCAAAATTTCAGGTCGCTAGCTTACAAGAAAGTAGGTCAAAAATCGATTCAAAACCTTTTTGGCAAGCAAGCACGCACGCACAGTCGGACAAGCTCAGACACCACAAGTTAATATAAAAGATTTAATAATGTTTTGTATTTTTAAATGAACTTTAAAAAACAATTTTTTGACTCTAAATCCTTTATTTTCGATAAATAGCTATAAGGATATTCATTATAATACGCAGGGCAAAACAATCCGATAATACGCAATTTTAGTTATGTCTCTTAAAACTTGTTTAAAATAATGCGCATCGATCGTGAATATATATATTTGTTTAAATATTGTCAATATAATGCGCACCTCATTGCGCGACAGGAAAGGTTGTTGAACATAATATGCACCACAACAATCTAACTAAAAAATTACAATGTATATTATGATAAAAATAATAATTTTAAATTTGAATAATTCAATTACTGTCCCTGCGTACGGTCTGAAATTTTGATACATCATTTGTATCATCGGCATGATTCTGCCTGCAAAATTTCAGCTCGCTATCTTACAAGAAAGTGGGTCATAAATCGTTTCAAAATTTTATCGACAAGCAAACACGCACGCATGGTCGGTCGGTCGAACGGGCTCAGACAACACAAGTTAATATAAAGGATTTAAAAAGTAAAATACTTATAAGCAACAAAAAGTATGACAATAAGTAAAAACAACAATTAAAACAATTTAGAAAACAAAAATCAACGACTAAAACATAAATAGATCTAACACAGAAAGTAAAATACGCAAAACAATATAAAAAATATATAATAATAAAAGAGATGTTATAGCTAATAATAATAATAATAATAATAATAATAATGATAATGATAATAATAATAATAATAATAATAATAATAAATTGATAATTTACATAGCGCTGTATAGATCTATATACACGAAAATCTATTGTCACTGATAATAAATCGAGAGCGATCTCCTTTGTTTTTGTTTTTGACATATTGCTAAATTGCATTCTACATGTGTTCGATTTTACCGAGAAATATATAGTTTTATTACATAGTTGAAGAATATTATTGTTTGCGTGCTAATAAGGGCAGTAACCGCAATTCATTTAATGATTTAATGACATAATCTCTTGCCTCCCCTTGGTTGTGAACAAACCATTGCAATAACTTGTGAACAGTCCTTTACGTAAATATCTCGTCATTGCGTTCACTCTACCTGTGAAAGAATAATAATTTTAATTGTATGGAGGTCATGCTGTGAATAATCTCCGGTACCGTTAAAGAGCTCTCCACCTCAAGATGAAACTACGTTAGCTCCCTTTGATACGTATCTTCAAAGCGAATCATGTCTTCATGAATAGAACTAAGATAATCTGATGATTCTTGGCCACGCATTGACTTTGTGGTACTAGGGTTTTAGTGTGTCTCAAGATGATTATTGCGGCAGTCATCGTTGTGATTATCATAGTGTTTCTTCAGTATTCTTATGTTGAAAATGATGGTAATTTTCAATACCAATTTTAGAATCATAAACACAATTATATAAATATGAGTGAGCTTGCTAGCAGGCTTAAAGAAAATAAATGGATGTCATGCAAACAGGGCATGTATGAGCCTGACAAGACGTCACAAACAGGGCATGTATGAGCCTGACAAGACGTCACAAACAGGGCATGTATGAGCCTGACAAGACGTCACAAAATCACGTTGTTTGGTAAAATCTTGTCAGGCTAAAACATACCCTGGTAGCATCTATTTTACACCAGTGATGGCAAACCTATGGCACGCATGCCACAGTCGGCACGCAGAACAAGTTTCTTAATCAAACCAGCTATTCCAAACAACAAATATCAATGTCTGAAAGCTGGTTAAAGGTCATACTCAACAAGTCTTCAGTAATAGACGTATCAATCTTCAAAAATTTTAAAGCACTATTAAATTTGTGTTTTCTACCCATTTAAAGCTTTTGTATATTGCTGTTAACCCATTTGATTCTCTTTGGTAATCAGGGTTGTCTGAAGGCTGACATCTTTACATGTCTCATTCAGCTACCCAGTGACTCTTAGGCTTTAAGAATTGAATGTTAAACCACCAAAAAGACACTCAAGGCTTCCCCGTCGCTCACGGTTAACAAACAACTCTCTTAACAAGGCACTTTCTTCGATTCTTTGGATTTCACCGCAGCTAAGTTTCTTAATTTTATTTTTTAAAAATTTTTATATTCGTTTTATTTGTGTATTGTATGTTCGTTGAAAAAGGCTCTTTGTCGAAACGTTCGCTGTTTTGTTACGTCCGGTCAGGCTAACCCTTACCTTGTTTACGTCTTTTCCATTAAATTTTTTAACAAACAACTCACACGTTTTCAATATCATTTTTTAATAAAAAAAATAATGTATATAGATACCATGTTGTAAACTATCATACTTAGGTTTAAGATATACTGCGCAAAATCAGTGGCGTCGCTAGGGGGGGGGCGGGCCGCCCCGGGTGACACCATTAGGGGGGTGACACCAAAGGATAAATTTTTACTGTGTTACATTTTATGTCAGAAAAAAGAGACATGTTTTTTATATATAGAAAGAAATTAATAAACAATAAAAATACGTTAAACGCCGAAACTTTTTATTGACATCAAAGACGCATCCCACTCTCTCTTTTCATCAGTTAACTTACAATAATAAAACCGTCCCGACAAACAAAAACAAAGCTTGATAATTAAAAAAAAACAGCCGCACCAGAGAGATTTTTATTTATTTTTTTTTTTTTAAATAAAAAGGCAGGGTCTTCTGTTGTAAAAGATTTTTTTTTTAACTGAGCTTTGAAGTATTGACATCATGGACGGATCCCACTCCCTCTTCCCGCCACGTCAGAGGGGTGGGAGCGAAGAATACGATCTTTCTATTTTAAAAAATCAAAAGATGGGTTTTGTTGTTGTTATTTTTAGAGGAAAATTATGAATTCAATGTCTTTGAGTTATATTTTTTAAATTTATATTTTTTTAAGCGTGCAAGCATAGATATGCATGTTTATGTATAGGTAGTCCTCCGGTTCGTAGTTGCAATCCTTACCAATGTTCCCTTCAAGCTGCACGGCCTCGCAGCTTTCTGGCAGATTCCGCGCAGGAGTTTTGAGTTATCATGCCGCAAATTTCAATAGGGAAAAAATTAGATTTCTGCGCCTCTGCCAGAAAAGTTAGTAGCAATTTTATTTCTTATTCTACCTGGGACACAGTCGCAGCTTTTGTTAAAATCCGATTATGAAAACAAGTTTAAATGTCCAGAATGTATCTTCCATTTCTAACATACAGCAAACAGACACTAACAACATAATTCAACTCATTCGTCTAAAGTTAATACAAGGAAAATATCAAACACTCCCTTAAAAAAAAATTGACATTGGTGCCTAGCCTTGAATTAGAACAAATACATTAATATCACTCGCCGCCGACAACTTACAAAAAAGACTTTGATGTCACGAACAAGCCGGTGTGATATTTTAATCAAAACAATTGGAGTTGTTTTTAGGGTGACAGTGTGGTGAAAGGAGGGCTTTGAAATGACAACTCAGTTTGCGCTGGACACCTTGAGAAGGATTTTTTTAGACGACGCGGTGACTCATCATTCAGTTTGCCATGACTGAAGAATAGTTCAGTGACTTTGTCATTCTGTTGGATATTTGTGCCACATTTCTTGCATCGAGCACTGATTGCGAATGTGGATTTAGCCTAATAAATTCTATAAAAGTAAAATATAGAAATAGGTTGGAAGAGTTACAAATTACATTTAGACTTGCTTGAAGAGTTACAAATTACATTTAGACTTGCTTATAAGGATTAAATCTTGTCCGAATGATGGACATCGGATCAACCTTGACGAAGTCTATAAAATATGGATCTCGTTGAAAGACAGACGCCAGATCGCCCCAGAATAGATTAGCGGCTTATGGGTATGTTGGCATTTCGTTGATTTATGCATGATAAATACCGTTGAACAGATGAACAGATATATACATTTATAATTCTTGTCTATTTTAATATAATTTAATATATTATTTTGATAAAGAAATGTGACACTTAATGAACATCGGTCCAATTGGTGCATGTATTTTTGTGAGATGTCAAAAATTTAAACACAAAAATGGTACTCTATTCAACTTTGAACATGTGTTTTTTTTTTTTTTTTAAATATTTAGCACAACAACCGGCAAACCTTAGAGGGAACATTTATCCCTACTTAGCTGTTTATCTGTTATACAAACTTTTTTTTTCATGTAGTAAAGAAATAAAAATTATCTCCCTTGAAGGGAAGGAAAGTGCTGATTTACAGTGTTACAAGGTGACAAAAATTTAAAATTATGTATGTTCCTTTATTTGCCACTGGAAGACAGGATGAGTTCTAGAGATTTGGGGCCTTGCATAAATGACGTCACGTGCCTAGGGGGAGGGTGTCCCGCACCTGTGACGATGTGTGACAAGAGGGAGGGGTGTGTTTAAAAATGTAAAGTTACATCAAAAACGTGCAACTCTAAATAAAGTTCCACTTAAATATTTGATTGTATACTATTTATTTAATGACGTTTTCAATGGTTTCACGCGTGTTATGATATTAGAGTGCAGACTTACACTAAATACATATTTAAATGACAAAAAATAACTTGTCACTTGATAATTTTTATTTAGAAAATACGGCTTGGGGGGGGGGG
>MUZC01004440.1:263613-277002 GCA_002072015.1 Radix auricularia | reverse complement strand
TATATATATATATATATATATATGTATGGCATGGATATAAATATATATGTGTATGTGAGAGAGAGAGAGAGAGAGAGGTTGAGAGAGAGAGAAAGAGAGGATGAGAGATAGAGAGAGCAAGAGAGAGAGAGAGAGCAAGAGAGAGAGCAAGAGAGAGAGAGAGAGCAAGAGAGAGAGAGAGAGAGGAGAGAGAAAAATATTTTGTTTCCTACAAATAACATTTAAAGGGAACAAATAACCATATATTCTAATAAGTGAGAAAATGTAGGTTACGTCCCTTTAAAAAAACTTCGAAGGGACATAATTGTACAAATTGTATTTTTTAATGTACTTAGAAACATCAACATTTGGGAAGTTGTAATGGTAACAGGCAAATAATAATTAAAGTATCACTCACTGGGAGCCGGGGGCCCAAAAGTGTTTTTTCTTTTATAAAAACTGACTAATCACTAACTTTCCGATTTCCCATGTAGTTAGAAGCATGAAACTTTAGGGAAACTGTTGAGTACACTCCCGCGCTGGTAACAAGAAAAAAAAATTTGCCACTCACTGGGAGCCGGGGGCCCCAATTGTATTTTTTTCTTAAATAAAAAGTTAATCTTCACAAGTTCTCCAACATTCTGTGCAGGTAGACGCATGAAATTATGGGATGGAAGCATGCAAACGTATCACACCATTGTAGGTTTTTTTAAAAAAACATTACATTAGCTAAATTATAAATAAAAAAAGTTTAGATACTGTGTGACTGTATTTTTACAAAACTTGGAAGATAAAAACTCGAAGGCCTATATTAAAATTCGTTAGGTCATTAAAATTATATTTTTCAATCTTTTGTAGCCCTTGGCCCCTAATCTCTTTTTCGTTAACTTTTAAGACATTTTAACCATTCGATTGCACTCGATTTTTTTCAAACAAATTCTAACTAACAAATATATTCATCATGATTCAAATTGAAATAAGCTGTTGTTTTAAACTATACACTTTACACCCATAGGGCCCCCGACCCTTATTTTAGTTTTTTTAAGAAGTTTTAAAAACACCTATTAGGGCTGGGGTCCCGTATGCCATTTTTTAACATTAGTTATATAAAGGGTAATTTAAAAAGTGTCTACTGAGTAAATGGATTAATTATTTACCAAATGTGCTTTAAAAAAAATTCCAATGGGGTAAGGAACTTCTAACGTCTGTTCCCAGTCGGTTTAGTTAATATATTTAGTATATCAATCATGATCCAGATTGTTATCAAAGGGATTTTGAATTAGTGTTTACTGGTTCTAAACGCTAACTGAAATCATAAATTACCGCTGCAAAGCGCGGGTAATTAGCTAGTATATATATATATAACCTAAATTGAGTTTTTTTCTTTCTTTTTCATTCTTTTTTTCTTTTAAAGTGTCAAAACCATGCTCAATGACTATGACTTTCCCCAATGTACTAACAAATCCATAAACTGGCTTCTCTCTAACGTGATCGATATACTCTTTTCATCCGTCTATACCCCCTGCTATTATACATCAAACATACGAAACAGTATGAGAGTTAAAGGTTTGAAAATATATTTCAATTTTATTTCAATACTATCTGCTAAAATTCAACGAAGCATTCTTGATCATGATATGCCTTATCGTAACGGTGTCTAACACGAAGGGCTTTTAGATGTCTACTTCATGGGTTTGTTTTCTGCATCAAAACAAGACCCAGTGTTGAATATTACAAGGTATGTTGGAGTTGGGCTTTTCCCCATAATACGGTATGAATTGCGCCATCTTTCTCTTCTTCTTTAAAAAACGAAAACGCTAATACTAAATTAATGCTGGTCAATACGTGCACCTTGTCTTGTTCTTTAAAAATACATCTCTTATTATTTCTGCACAGAAATAAAAAAGCCTGAATATTCTTAACATAAATAATTTATATCGTTGTTTTATTCTCTTTGGCTTGTTTGTGTTCAGTTTCTGACGGTGACTTCTTGGTAAAACATTAATTAATCGTCTTGTTCAATAATTTTTAATTATTTTTTCAATATCTTTATGTAAATAACACTTTATGCCTCAGGTGAAAATGCTTGTAACTTGTAATCCCGTTACTGCATCAGGTGTCTACATGAGTTGCCTGCAGGTGTCATTTGACTTTCTGGTCATCTTCAGTGGCACGTGGCTAGATCATTACAAAACAGCCACATGATTGCCCACTATGTGTTCAGTGCACGTAAGCATCATCACGGATTGCCCACTAGACTTACACACTAAGTTGCCGATGTTTTGGTAGAAATTGTATTAACCGGAATATACATATGTGCAAACACACATACAGGCATTAATTCTGAAAAATATACAAGAAATCGTGTACACATGTTGGGACAGTACGCAAAATGTACACTAAAACACGCCTATAATCTATAATGTCTTTTGACGACTGGCACATAAACAAAGCGACTTTGTGGATTAATAGTGAAATCAATACATATAACACCCAGAGGAAATGACTCATTCTTTGTTTATTGATATCAACTTAAGTCACAATGTGTCACATAAAAAATATTGTGTAAATTTACTGACACATAGAAATTATTAAAGAGCTTCTAAAGTTAATACATAAAAATAACAAGCTCAGATAGCCAGTGCGCCTGAACTATAGGCAAAATTCCAAATGCGATATTTAAAATCAATAACACATAAAATTCTGGGCGTTGTTGCTCAGTTAATGCACAAGCAACGCCTTAGGCTTAATCTCATTACATTATGGCTAAGTTGGTCTGTGTAGCGAAGTCAATAGTGCGCTCGCCTCACAAGCTGAGGGACGTGGGATCGAGCCCACGTGAAAGCCACTATAAAAATGTTGAGAAATGATTAACGATAAGTAGTCCTCCGTCTACCCTTGGAGAGGGATGGACGCCACCAGTGTCTACCAAGCCCGAGAATGTTCCAATGGAAACATTACAACCCCCTAGGACCTCGAAAAAAAGGAGTTATGAGACTATCTAAGAAAGTTTACTACTATACAAACCTAGGCCTCGTGTATATATATATATTTGCCCTTTGGCTAAATTTTAAGAATCGGAATGTGTTTCCTAAAATTAAATTATTCGTTAAATATTTAATGTTCATAGAGATATTAATGTACCAATGCTGCACTTAATGACAGAACATTCGAGAGTTGAAATTCTCATGTTTAATAGTGTAAGAGACACTAGAAGCTTCTTCTTTACAGAAAGTTATGGTGACCTACGCCTATTCGTGGTCAATGCATTTTTATTGGAGTTTTGAATATCGATCGTCTGGTGGCTCTTCTGGCTTGTTCTCACAACACAATCCAAGCCCGAATATCAGACGGGAAAAAGGAACCAAAAATTTTGAGCGTTGTATTAATTTCTGTTGTGTCGTATTTGACAGTTATAACTAAATGTTTGTTTTTTTTTAAATATGTATTTACTCTTTGTACTTCTATCCTTAAGTCTCTCTTGGATATGTAATTTAACTAAATGTTGTCCTCTTGTCAGTTTTGAATATTCACCAATAATGAATCTTGCAGCTCATTAAATTTCTTTTAGTTTACTTATATTTTCTATGGCGTATGGCGTATAGGAAGTATAGGTCCTACCTATACAATAGTTGAGGCAAGACCATGTTTTGCTATTGAACTATTTTAAGCTGCAAACGAAATCTGAACAATATCAACACAGTGGCACATAGATCTAAATGTGGTGCCATTATACATAAAACAAGTGAGATTGCTAACTGTATTTTATTAAGGGGCTTTGATTCAGGAGCAAAATTAATGTTTGTCCTCTTTAAGAGTTCGTAAAATAATATACAGCTGAGGTTATTCCATGTGGATATCAGTGAATTCATTACACAGACTTACAGGTTTCAAATGCTTTGTACAGTAAGGTTTTTAATTCTGATTGATCAAAGTACACCAAGATTTACGTTAATTGATGTAACATGTCCCTCCATAAATCTGAACCCACATAGCGTATCTCTAAAGTAATCTTTAAATCACCTTCGATTTTCATCGCTTTAAAAGTGTACTTTATTCCTTGTTGTTTTCGATTAAACTATGCGCCAACTAAATTAATTTATTTTTACATAACTTTGTTTTCCATGTAATTAAAGGAATGTAAGGTTTTCATAATATTGATCTTCAGTCAAGATTCCTAAATGTCAGTTTCATTAATCTATTTACTACTGGGCTCGCTTTTTTTCAGTTTCCTGGTGCTGTTTTTTTTTTTAATTATGTTTTTGTTTAATAGATTTATTCATGTGCAAGATTGACTTGTGTTTGAATCATTCTGTTATGATATAAATAACATTAAAATTTTCAAAAAACCTGGCCTTAGCTACGTACTAATGTACGGCCTCACTCTAACATAGTTTAAGTCTGGGGCCTCAGTTTTAACCATGAAGTACTTAACTCAACTGGGTACACATCTAGAGACTAACTCAAATGGGTACAAGTCTGTTTCATAAATTTCACCTCTGAACTTTGAGTTTTATGGCATTTACTAACGTTAACAATGTGTAAAAACTCGCACACTTTACTACATTGCATTGATTTTAGCGAAAACATGTATGATGCCTGATTCATACAAATGACATTGAATAATGTAAGAATTCACGGTCAGAGACTCTCAGGCATCTGTCACAAGACCCACCTATCAGAAATTGATATACACTTCAGGTAATCATAGACCCACCCACCTATCAGATATTGATATACACTTTAGGTAATCATTGACCCACCTATCAGATATTGATATACACTTTAGGTAATCATAGACCCACCCACCTATCAGATATTGATATACACTTTAGGATAATCATAGACCCGCCTATCAGATATTGATATACACTTTAGGATAATCATAGACCCACCCACATATCAGAAATTGATATACACTTTAGGTAATGATAGACCCACCCACCTATCAGAAATTGATATACACTTTAGGTAATCATAGACCCACCTATCATATATTGATATACACTTTAGGTAATCATAGACCCACCCACCTATCAGATATTGATATACCATTTAGGTAATCATAGACCCACCTATCAGATATATTGATATACACTTTAGGTAATCATAGACCCACCTATCAGATATATTAATATACACTTTATGTAATCATAGACCTACCTATCAGATATATTGATGTACCCTTTAGGTAATCATAGACCCACCTATCAGATATATTGATATACACTTTGGTAATCATAGACCCACCTATCACATATTGATATACACTTTAGGTAATCATAGACCCACCCACCTATCAGATATTGATATACACTTTAGGTAATCATAGACCCACCTATCAGATATATTGATATACATTTTAGGTAATCATAGACCCACCTATCATATATTGATATACCCTTTAGGTAATCATAAACCCACCTATCATATATTGATATACACTTTAGGTAATCATAGACCCACCTATCATATATTGATATACACTTTAGGTAATCATAAGGTAATCATAGACCCACCTATCATATATTGATATACACTTTAGGTAATCATAGACCCACCTATCATATATTGATATACACTTTAGGATAATCATAGACCCACCCACCTATCATATAATGATATACACTTTAGGTAATCATAGACCCACCTATCATATATTGATATACACTTTAGGTAATCATAGACCCACCTATCATATATTGATATACACTTTAGGTAATCATAGACCCACCTACCATATATTGATATACACTTTAGGATAATCATAGACCCACCCACCTATCAGATATTGATATACACTTTAGGTAATCATAGACCCACCTATCATATATTGATATACCCTTTAGGTAATCATAGACCCACCTATCATATATTGATATACACTTTAGGTAATCATAGACCCACCTATCAGATATATTGATATACACTTTAGGTAATCATAGACCCACCCACCTATCAGATATTGATATACACTTTAGGATAATCATTGACCCACCTATCAGATATTGATATACTTTTTAGGTAATCATAGACCCACCTATCATATATTGATATACACTTTAGGTAATCATAGACCTACCCACCTATCAGATATTGATATACACTTTAGGTAATCATAGACCCACCTATCTGATATATTGATATACACTTTAGGTAATCACAGAGCCATCTATCAGATATATTGATGTACACTTTAGGTAATCACATACCCATCCATCAGATATATTGATATACACTTTAGGTAATCATAGACACACCTATCAGATATTGATATACACTTTAGGTAATCATAGACCCATCTATCAGATATATTGATAATCACTTATTAGGATAATCACTGAGCCACCTATCATATATTGATATAAACTTTAGGTAATCATAATGTAAAAACATAATTTGTTGTGGTCACCTCCTGATCGTATTCACTATTCACCGTGTTGGGGGGGGGGCAGGAGGACACATATCATCAGGGAACCACTGGTAAGAAGCCTTGTAGGACATAGAAGAAAATGTGGATCGATGTGGCATCGATCTCAAGGGGAGGGGTGGGCTCGCAAACACCATGTCATCTCTCGGAAGTCCAATACTCAGGGATTACCGCCATCTGCTGTTGTTTGTTCGGTATCGAATTGTCTTCAATTCTAGCATTCTTCCTACGTCACCAGCCTACTTTCGGAAATTACCGATGTACTCTTTTTTTTATTTTTTTTTACTTAGTTTTTCTTTTATATATTTTATATATTTTATTTGAACATCGGAAACAAGAAAACAATGTTTTACTATAGAATAACACTTAGAATGTGTGTGTCTTTTAGGAGAAGATCAGTAGAATCTAGTGATGAAATAATCAATGTCATTGTGACATCTGAAAACATTTACCAGGGTGTAGGCCCTGTACGCGTGGAGATTGATTGGTTGATGTTTGAAGTATCAACGTAGCTATTATTACTTTCTAAATTATGGTCGTAAAAAATTGTCAAGTCTTTATTGTTGGACACATCCACTAATGGTGACAAAATATTATACAATAGATGCCCGCGGCGTATCACACGCCGTAGCTTAACTCATAGATAGTGCAAAGATAGTGTGTGTGTGGGGGGGGGGGGGGGGAGAGAGTGGTGAACAGACACAAACTACAGCACGATATAATCAGAACAACTCGAATGAACCTCGGATGCGGGAGTAGCTGCGACACATTGTTGATCTGGAAACATGTCCACTACTGTGGTTAGCCACTTGCCACCCCCACCCTGCACCACCCTAGCTTGCCAACCATATACCATTTGGCCATAACCTGACAAAGGTCATTCGTCAAGCTTATTTCCACTCGTCTTGTGCTTGTTATGGTGATCGAAAAGATAGTGGGAAATGAACGGGCACAAACACAAACATTTTTTTAAAATTTAAAGTAATGTCTTAGCTGGGGATTGAACCTGCGACCTCCGAAATCGAAGAGAACAATGGAAAGGCAATGTGGCTCAGCCGACTGTAGGAGATACCAAAGCGACTGAGAACACAGGAGCGATGAGGTACACATTACTACGGGTACACACAGTTGCGTATGCCTAGAGAGCGAGGGGGGCGCTTAAGTATTCATTTTCTGAAAGTAATTGTAAAGGAAACTTTATGACTACTTTTCTGTCACTGAGCACAATGGAGAGCACGATGTTATTTGCAAAGTTAAAAATTTTAAAAAGTAATGTCTTAGCTGGGGATTGAACCTGCGACCTTCGCTTGTTAGGCGAATGTTATGACCATAACACTACAAAATACGTGTTATTTTGATGTTCTGAAAGAACATACTAATTGACTTCAATTAAACGAAATTTTGATTGTTTACTACCTTTCCTAGCAATCTGATTGGTCGGTGGGGTCAGAGGTCAGACAGCTTGCTACTTCTTGTCCGGCATGGTCGGACCATGATGAGAATCATATATATAGATAAGCATCAATGACTGTCCGTTGTCGGAGATGCCTATATAGATTGCGGCTAGATATTGGACATTTCAACGTACTGTAGTTTTCACGAGTTGAAATACTTGGAGTTTGGACAAACACGGATCGTTGTTGACTGACAAGATCAATAGCAGATAAGGCAAAAATTGAGAATAATTAACAAGAATAGGTTTTAAAAAATAATTCCAGCCAATGTTTATTTCTATAGGTTTCAACCATTCAAAGAGCCGTAGCATGCTCCAAAACATTATTTAAATTATTTTTTTAAATTAAAGATTTGGAGTTAACTTATTAATTTTTCTTCAAAACCTGTTGGATTTTATAGTCTGGTTATGAGCATGAATAGAGCTTGATTTTGGTTCCTAAAGACCTTGTGGCGTAGTAACTTAAGATGAATTTGTTATGGTGTAGTACTGAGTTGGTGTCATTTCCCAAGCGTCTTTACTATATAAAGATGAAACAAGATCGATTATGTTTTTCTGGTACAATATCCCCTTTATTTATATCGAACACTTTAAGCATTAGCGACACCTTCATGTTGTCTTCAAGATATTTCTTTTTTTTGTTTTTAATGTCAAACCACTTTCCATGTAAGCCTTATGTCCTTGCTCCACCCNCCCCCCCCCCACCGCTCCACAAACCCGAAGCTAGGATTAGAGCTTTAGTTAAAATGTATATTTTAAACTTGAGACAAAAATTCCAGGGGGAAGGGGGAGGCTCGTTACATAACAGTAAAACGTTGGCAATTCGAAAATCCACCCCCGCCCGCCTCGACGAAGGAAAAAGAGGAGCGTGCTTTTTACTCAGTCATTTTCTTGTTCATCAAGATGGCGAAATAATTCTGCTGCGAATGTTCCGAAAAGTTGGCGTTTCCGTTTGGCTGAAAGCTGCTTGATGAGGGACGAAAATCCTTTAAAATATTCCATATTAGAGTCCAAGGTTTGGTCTTCTGATGAAGACATTGAGTTGTCCCCCCTTGAATGTTCTTCAACTACCGACGCTGTGGGATTAGATCCCCTTTTCATCGGCAGGTTCTGTCCAGGGTTTGTCCTGTCACGTTTTATCTCTGGCATCTGTTGCTGGCTGCTAGTTGAAGGACTTTGTAGTGACACAAGGTAAGGGTTGGAAGTTGTTGTTGATGGATACTCGTGGATTTCTTCAACCTTCATTTCAAGATCTTCGCTGTCTTCAGCGGCGTCAGCTGTAGTTGACTCAGCAGCTCTAGAGCAAGTCTTGTTGACAGGGACGACTAGATTCTCACCTGAAATATCTCCGGGAAAGCTATCATCCTCAAATTCTGGCTCAGACTTTATGTTGATAATTTGTTTATCAACAGAGGCTTCTTGAGAGGGAGGCCTGTCAATGTTCAAATGAGGCTGTAAAAACGACATTGGTTCGCTAAGGTAGAAGTTATGAGACATCGTCAAGCTCATATTGTAGCATGCTGTCAGGGTGGTCCATCTGGCGCGAGCTCTTTCAGCTGTGGAGTAAATCAAATTATTTATTTTAATTTTAACAGTCGGAACTAGATGTTATGTAGAATATAAAATTATGTGATTATCCTGTTCCACAACTACGCTGTCAAATATATTTTAAAAACCGTCTCAGAATGAGTATTCAATGAAGTGTGGTAACTGAAGTCCACCTGCTCTAAACGCTTGGACTTCCCAAATGATGATCGTGATTGCTTGGCTTTTAAATTAGATTTGAACCTTACATTTTTCTACATCTGCCAGTGAGATCTGAGGGCTACCGATATGAATATTGATAACTTGGCAAACCTGGATAAGGGCACGGGCGGTTAGAAGGACTAAACGCTGGTGAAGAACAAATGTGACTAGTCGCGGACCACAAAGGGGGAAGCCAGAAAACTAAAAGACAAAACTCTGCCCAGGGAAAATGACACTGAACTTCTGAGTCACAGCAAACATTGGAGAACCAATGCAATTTAGCTCCAAGGGACGCAGAATGTAATAGTCAGAGTGCTTCCAGCTTTTGTGGCACACCTACAAAACTTTAGGACTGAAGGAAATGTATTGAACAGCTGTGACATAGCATCAAACACGCCTCACCTGTAATTCCAAGAAGTTCTCCAATTTCATTCCACTTGCCATTGGACAAATCCTTGTTTATGTAATCGGGGTCATTTGGGTCATACAACATCGGGATTTTCTCGACTTCCGTGACGAGTCTGAGATCGTAGGTTTCCGGCAGGTGTGTCGGCTGTGAACGAAGATTAAAATTACTTTCCGATCAAATAAGCAAATATTGCGTTGAGGGTTATTTTTTTTTAATAATTTATTTTTCTCTGTTATTCGTTTGTTTTTAGCACGTTTTTATTAACTTGCTTTCGTTACTTTTTGTCCGTTTGTCTTTTTGTCTGTCCGCAAAATTTGAGATTTTCCAACGTAAATTTAAACCATTTCTGATGATCCTAGAGATCTCAAAATTTTACCACAAATAGATTTTGGATGACAATGCATTGTATTTTGGATGACAATGCATTGTATCAAAATTTCAGATCAATCGAATGTATATTATGTAAATTAATAAATTTTTAATTTCTCTATATCATCTGTATTCGTCTGCTATTGTTTACATCCCCGTGAAACAGTGTGCACGCCAGCCATCGATGACCAATAGATCCTCGTGTTTAAGGGGAGTTCAGTCAATTAAGAAAACATTAAACCCCTTCTGATGGTCCTAGAGATCTCAAAATTTTACCTTGTATAAAAACAAATCGATTTTAAAAAAAACACTTTTTATAAAGAGACTAAAAGAAGGAAATAAAAATAGAGGTAAAAAAAGATTTTATAAACCACGTTTTTATAAGTGGAATAAATTGAAGAAAATAAATTGAAACTTATAATTTAAAGTACATTGATTTAATATGACAAAAAATGTGGGGCGGGTGCTTCCAAATCCCATTCTAATGTAGAAATACAACACAAAGATGGGTGTTCGGTATAAAAATTAAAGATTTATAATTTAAAACGCAAAAGAGAAGTCTATAAGTGAGAGGATAAATTAGCTGCATATGCAAAACCGACAACGTTTTTAGTCAAATTAAGATAATGTACTGGAACTTATAATTTTTAATTTATCTATTTCTGTTTTGTCCACTTATAAAAATGTGGTTTTTAAATATATACTTTAAGCTCTATTTTTTATTTTTTTTTTAATTAATTTATTTATTTATTTTTTTTGTGTTAGATTTTAAAGAGGTAATGCTATGTGATATCTTATTTTTATAATACGAACGCTCCTTCTATACAGAAGATCATAGCGTCTTGCACTAATCCATTGATATATATTATGTCTATTTGTTTAAAGTTTTTAATATCTTTTAATGAATTTGATTTCCTTGATTGTTCAAGTAACAAACTCAGCGCCGGAAAGCAAGACGGGAAGAATTTAGATTTTTTTCCCTTGCGAATGCATGGAACAATAATTTTGTAATATCCTTTAAACGTTTAATAGACGGGTTATGAGCAATGTTCCCTCTAAGATTTGTTGGTCCGTCTGCAAATTAAAAATACTCTTGTGCTAAGTTGCACTGCATCTTTTTTTTTTTTTCAATATTTTAAATAATTTGCTGCGTGGCATTTCTAAACTGCTGCACGGCGTCGGTCAGGTATCTGCGCTGCCACGCAGCTTAAATGGAACATTGGTTATCAAGCAGAGGAACAGTACTCCACAATGCATTGCTAAAACCCAATACCGCGTTGTAGTAGAAGCAATACTGAAAGTAAGCCTGCATATGTGCACTCCTGGTCTAATGGAGCATTCCATAAAAACAGTTTTACTGACACAATAAAACTGCCAAGTGATCCCAGGTTGACGCACGAAATCTTTAGACAGCAGTGGCGTAGCTAGAGCTTTTGCCGCCCGGGGCGGTCTCCAATTTGCCGCCCTATTATGGGACGTCCATAAATGACGTCACACATGGGGTGGGGAGAGAGAGAGGTGTCACACATTTGAAGTCACATTAAAACGAGTAACTTTCAATAAAAGTTCCATATATTTGATTACCGACACTTTATTTAATCAATTTTTACATGGCTCCACGGGTGTTACGGTACTAGAGTGGAGCCTTACACTAAAGATATTTAATTGACAAAAAAAATTGAGTGTAAACCTGCTCATTTTCAAATAGAAAATACGGCTTTTATGGGAGGCGGGGGCGACATTTGTGATGTCACGTTGAATAAGGGGTCTAAGGTTTTGTGACCACGTGTGACCAGGGTGCGGGGGGTGGAAAATCAGCTAAAATTGCGTGAATTCATTTAAGGACGGCCACTTAAATCACTCGTATGGTGGTTTTTATAAATAAACAAACATTAATAAATAATTTTATTTGAAACAATTACATTGTAACAGTAAAAAGGTGGGGAATATGTTAACCATTCCATGCCATGTTTATGTAAGCATTAATGAAAGAGGCCGCATATTTGTACACATTTTAAAAAATACAAAATTTTCTTTTTTTAAAGGCCACAAGAAAGTATTTGAGTCTGCAGGTCCCACCTCCCCCAATGATACAAAACATAATCCAAATTTACAGCCCAAATAAAAAAACATGACAACTTAATATGCTCTTATTTTTAAATCCTTTATATTAACTGAGCCCGTGTGACCGACCGTGCGAGCATGCTTGCTTGCCGAAAAAACTTTGAATCGATTTTAAACCCCCTTTCTCGTAAGCTAGTGAGCTGAAATTTTGCAGGCAGATTCATGCCGATGATAAAAATGATGTGTCAAAATTTCAGAATGATTGAATGGACAGAAATTGAATTATTGAATTTGTAAATTATTTTATTTATCTCTTTATATCATGTTAATTTTTTTAGATAGAGTGTTGTGGTGCATATTATTTTCAACAACCTTTCTTATCGCGCAATGAGATGCGCATTATATTGTCGATACATTTTAAAAATATATTCACGATCGGTGCGCATCACATTAAAAATGTTATACGAGACAAAAGTAGAATTTCGTATTTTCGGATTGTTTTACCCTGCGTATTAAAATGAACATCCTCATAGCTATGTTTCGTATTTAAAGGATTTAGAGTTGAAAAAAATGTTGTTTTTTTTTACGGTTTTAAAAAAATATTATTTATAAATATATGCTTTTTTTCATTAAAAAAGAAATTGTATACATTAACATGTGAACATATTTAAAAATTAATTACCAAACTTTCATAGTAGAGAAATCGTGTACTATGTTATCAAAATTTAAATTATTTGTAATATCTTGTTCTATGGACAATATTGCAAGATTTTGTAGTGATATAGTCTTAAATCACTCATTGTAGAACGAAGATAATTTTTTTATTATCTTCAGTTTGGAGAAACTCCTTTCACATCTAGATACACTTATAGCACTTGTTGAAAACATTATTAGCACAAGTATAATGTTGGGTAAAGAATTTTCCAATCTATACTGTTG
>MUZC01004440.1:244707-263558 GCA_002072015.1 Radix auricularia | reverse complement strand
GACATTTGTGACAGGGGGGGGGAGTTAAAATGGTCAAAAATAGCGTGACGCACTTTATGGACGGCCCCTAACTTTTTTCAATGAAATGGGTTTGAAGTATTATTATTTTAAAAGGTTTTTCCATAAATTGAGATTCTATAGAAAAAAAATATTGCATCGATATGAGTAAAGTTCCAGCATCTGATCTCGTTTTACTTGTTACTTCTTCAGATGTCAATTTTTTTCAAGACGCTTGAAATTGTCAAGTATGTCTTTATTTATACTATTGCGATGTTTATTAACGGAGAAATTTGAATATTTTCATGTTCCTGGGCTAAATCTTAAAAGTTTTCCATTAAATAGACCAATTCAAATTATTTACACATTACTTTCATTTGATAGGCATAGCATTTTTAAAGAATAACCGAATTTTAATGAAAATCACATATGTGTGCTACTTTAATGCAATAAAAACAAAATAAATTTAATTTTTAGCAAATTAAACTACCTTAAAATAGTTTTCTAAAATTGAAACAGTAATGTAAATTACACAATATTTGAACCACCATGTCATGTTAGCGCATCATTCTGCGCATTTCGAAATTCCACACAAAAACTATCATTGGGTTATTAATAGTACACATTATTCGGCCAAGCGGTGATGTGTTGTTTTTTGTGCAGTTTTCTTATAAAAGTGCCATTTGTGGCGCATACTGCTTAAAATTTTCAACCAAATCGATACATTTTTAAGCGACTTTTGATTTTTGAATGGGTTTGCGTTAGTTATAACAACCACTATGTAATGAAACAAATGTTGCGTGAACCCGTTAATTAAGACTCGAAATTATGAATATTTTTGTTTCACCTTGGTTCTCCCCCTTCAAAAGAAAATTTGCGGCTGTCGGAAAGGGCTTTATTTTTCAAATGCCCACAAATGCCGCCCTTTAGATGAGTGCCACCCGGGGCGGACCGCCCCCTCCGCCCCCCCCTAGCTACGCCACTGTAGACAGGTCATTGGGTGCATGTATTTTTGTTATCTTTCTGTATTTTAATGGAATATTTTCTAAGCGTGTAAAACGAACTAGCGACTTCAAGAACTTAAATTCATTTGAAAGTTGTTCAAAAGACATTATGTACATCACAGAAGTTATCATAGTTCAACTCTAGATGTATCGCTTACACTTTGATATGTTCTTTAAAAATAAAATTAAAAAGTTCATTGTTGGTTCTACTATTAAAATATCTTCCATACAGGTGGGTTTACAGATGTGCTGCAGATAATGGCAAAGGGGTATGGCTTAAGCAAGGGGGACATGGTGGCTTTTGCCACCCCCCCCCCTTTACATTTTTAGAAAAATGTCATAAATATTTTACAATAATACTGAACTAAATTCCCTGCCAGTTTATTACATTGTACACATATCAAACATAAAAAAGAATTATATCTGCACGTATGACTGATTCAGTTACTGATTATTGTAAATAAATTTATGTCATATTTTCAGCAAAAATACGCAAGATTTTATATTTATGTGTCCATCTAGTTTCACACAGGAAAGGAACATTTCGACTTAGTGGTCTTCGCTGATTACTTTCTTGCAAAAAAAAAAAAAATCCCACTATAATTGACTTAATTGTTCCTATTGTGTTTTCGTAGAGCATTCACATTTTTTAAATCGTTCACGACAAGATTTAGTTAATGAGAACTGCAATGCACAAATGCTGCTTTGGGTATTTTTCCAAAGTAAATTTAAACCTTTTCTGATGGTTCTAAAGATCTCAAAATTTTACCACAGATATATTTTGGATGGCAATGCATTATTACAACAATACAGACAAACCAACTGTTCATTAACACAACAATACAGACAAACCAACTGTTCATTAACACAACAATACTGACAAACCAACTGTTCATTAACACAACAATACAAACAAACCAACTGTGCATCGACACAACATTAAGACAGACGAACCAACACAAAAAACGCCAAGAAAATAATAACACAATAATGCTTTTTAAAAGGACAAATTAAACCGAAAGCTTTTTTTATTTTCCTACTAACTAATAACACATGAATCACCCAACCCCTTTCCTCCTGGCTTTCCCCAAAATCAACGTCCTGTTTCTGATACTATAATTTAATGAGTGTCGACATTTTGTTATTTTTAACGTAGAGAGCTGAATACCAGTTAAAGTGGAATATTTCAGTGCCACAGCATCGTAAGATCATAGGCTATTTCGAGAACTTTGCTTTATCATATACCTATTAATAGTTCCACATTTAATCAACGCAGCAGCTGCTAGAGTCATTTCACTCATGACACAACAACGCATATCAGAGGCGTCACTAGGGTTGGTGTCACCCGGGGCAGTAGCTCATGGTGTCACCCGCTCACGACTTTACCCATAGAACTCCTCCGAGTTTTTCAGTGCAAAATAACGGGAATATACAGAATTTTACATTTTGGTGTCACCCCCCTAATGGTGTTACCCGGGGCGGCCCGCCCCCACCGCACCCCCTAGCGACGCCACTGACGCATATAGAGATTATGACTAACACTGAATTCTTTTGAGTCCTGTTAGTGTATAAACAAAGACCTTGATTTTGTTTTGTTTTTAATCTCTCTCTTTCTCTTTTTCTCTCTCGATCTCTCTCGCTTTATATATTTTTTTTCAATCATTTTTTTGTACCACATAATAGTAACGGTTCTTAAATTTAAGCCATCGAGGTCTGTTGCGAAGCTTGTTGATGCCGCATAACGGAGGGCGAGCTGAACTTTAGCTGCTTCACTTCCACAAAAACTCAACAGGTAAAAAGTAAACACGACAAACGATAAATTCGTACCTTTAGCACAAGAGGAAAATACCTCCAAGGGTGAATACCCCTCAGCGTTTTTTTGGTTCTATTCAGGTGCGAGAGGTCGTTGTAATTACCAACATATTCGACATTCGACATGGATAAAGAAACTTGAAAGCCCTCAACAATAAGGAAAGACACGGAGGTACTGAAATAAATCTCAGCAGCAGAGGCGTCACTAGGTGGGTGCGGGTGTGCGGACCGCACTGGGTGACACCATCCCATGTAGTGACACAATGGTATCAAATTCTGTATGTTCCCGTTATATGGCACCGGCAGACTCGCAGGAAGTCTGTGGGGTATTAAAAGTTCTGAGGGGGGCGACACCAGGACAACCGCACTGGGTGACACCAACCCTAGCCACGCCTCTGCTCAGCAGGTAATATACAATTTTATTTCATTTAAGCAGTGTAAGCAGAATCCTATCCTCATAGTCAATTTTAGCCAGCCGATATTATCATGAAATTCTACTGAGTTACTTATAAATGCCTGATTCCATAATCATATCTGTCAAAACAAGTCTTAGCCAGGCAGTCTTAGTATTACATAATTAAGATATACAAAAATCAAATCCAGAAAGTCTGTACATGACGCCAGTGGCGTCACTAGGGGTGCGTGGGGGCGGGCCGCCCCGAAAGCCACCATCACAAGGGGTGACACCAAAATGTAAAATTCTATATATTTCCGTTATTTAGCATTAGAAGTCTCGGAGGAGTTCTGTGGTGTAAGTCGTGAGGGGGTGACGCCGTGAACCCCGGTTCACACGAACCCTAGTAACGCCTCTGCATGACGCCCTATGACATACATCAACATTTGCAGAACTTTACTTGATCAGCAGATTACCACTAGAACACCTTGACTCAAGATGGCTCAGTGACAAGCTTCTATTATAAAATATATATTAAAAAAGCACTCAGAATGTATGTTTATGTGTTACTTTGCCAAGTCTTCAGACGTTTAAAAAAAACAAACAAGAAAATCTCCAAAACATAAAATAACCCAATAATCGTGTCCTGGAGACATTAGTTGGAAGTGAGAAGGGGAGTGGGTACTTAGAATAAACTCGGAGAAGGGGAGTGGGTACTTAGAATAAACTCGGAGAAGGGGAGTGGGTACTTAGAATAAACTCACGTAAATTACAATAACGAACAAATACGCCCATACAGTCAACAACATTCAAATTCCTGTCTGTATTTCAGTATGGTCGGTACTGTACACAGAGAACAGGCCTAACTTCCATTGGGACCAAATGCGTGAACGACAACTTACAGCCCATCTTTCTCGTATAAAGTAATCGAAAGAAAGTCGGACAATGTAATAACGCATCAGACATTAAATTTTAAACTTTAAATTTAAAATGCAACGCGACACTAGCCCAATGCAACAGGCAGATAGCTAAAGGGATAACAGAAAAATTTAAAACATTTCCTTGTTAGATAAGAAAAGATCAAACCCATACAAATCCTCTTTCCCGTCTGGCACAAGGGGGCGGATCGGTTTGCATGAACATGGAAGGAAAAATTCCAACACACTATCAACATTCAAAGCTCTAATGAAAATGCAAGACTATATACATAAATCATGGATAAGCGTAGTACGCAAATATCTTCTGTATAGATAAGTGTCAGTAAAGTTCACGATTAAATCAGATGAGGAAAGAACCCACCCCCACCCTTTTAAAATAAATGGAGTAGACTTAATTAATATATCAGTAGACGCAAATATTTTGACATTCACCTCTAGCTTGCAAAGAAACGAGAAAAAAATTAAAAACTCAAAGTTATTTGAAAGTGAGGTTCAAATATTGTTTTCTGTTGTTATTTTAAGCAATCGCGGAATGCTATTTTTTTTTCTAACTCAATTGCTGGATTAGCCAAGAAGATCGGGGAGGAGTCCTCTAAATCTAACAGCTTGTTCCTCATATTGGATATGTAATTAAAAAGCAAAGCTGACACGTGCTACAACAGGTGGGGGGAAAGTGCGTCTGGCTTACTAGAGTGCAAGACATCAGACGGCTGCACATATATGCAGTATGCTTGTGAATGGCAGGGTGGGGATCCTGAACTTAGCATTGATGAGTTACAACAAGATTCTCGAAGCTGCACCGGCAATGATAAATTTATAATCATACTGATAAAATTGCACAAACAAAATGATATCGAATCTTATTTGTTACAGATGCTCATTCTATATTGCAAAACAAAAAGTGATATGCAGCACAAAGAAAAGTACCTATTGTTCAATCAAAACGAAATATTGTGCAATGAAAATGTAAATTTGCACAAAGAAAAGTGTTGATTGTTTTAATTAATAAAAAGAACCCGTAAATCTAATTTTTGACTATAAATCCTTTATATACGAGACACAACTATAATTATAATACACAGGGCATAACAATCCAAAAATACAAAATTGTATTTATGTCTAGTCAAACATGTTTAATATAATGAGCACCGATCATGAATATATCTTTAAAAATCATGTTAAGCCTGGTCCCTTTTGGAACTCAGGACGTGTTAGCGCATTTTCGTATTATGTATCAGTACTTATGTTAGATATCAGCATTATGTAGTTATCAGTAATTGTGTTTAGATTTTAGACATATTTTTATGAATTTTCTTGTGTAATGAATATACCTGACATTTTTTTTATTTAAAAGTCATTTCTTTACATTTAAAAAAAAATTATTTTCTCTTTAATCTAACTACAAGTCACCACAAATGATGACGTAAAACTCTCTAAACTTTTACACATATTCTAATGACGTCAACAAAAAAAAAACAAAAAACAAACTAATTCTTTTGCACGCCTTCGCACCACTCTTGAATGCTTGAAAAATGATGTATTCGACTTCCGGCAATGGCGGCCGTTCCCTGCGCCAGTGTTACCTCTCGATTCGCAAAGTTTTTTGGTAGTTTTAACGGGGTTTTTTAACGGATCGAGTAACTGAGTGTTGATGCACAAATGGCAGGTCAGGACATACAAAAAACATATATACATCATGGGTCTAGGACTTATGGATGCTGTGATCAAAGGTGATGACAGACGGACAAAACGGGTGCAATAGCGCATTCGACTTCTCGAAAATGCGCTAAAAAGTATTGTCCATGTAATGCGCACCTTATGGCGCGACATGTAAGGTTGTTGAACATATTACGCACCACGACACTATCTAAAAAATTAACAAGATACATAGAGATAAATAAAATAATTTTAAAATTCAATAATTCAATTACTGTCTCTTCGATCGATCTGAAATTTTGACACATCATTTTTATCATCGGCATGAGTCTGCCTGCGAAATTTCAGCTCGCTAGCTTACGATGAAGTGGGTTAAAAATTGATCCAAAATTTTTCGGCACGCAAGGGCTCAGACACCACAAGTTAAAATAAAGGGTTTAAAAATATTATGTAGCAAAAATAAATATCATATTTTATCAAATTTGGTATTTTTCTAAGTCTAAATAAAAATGCTTAATCATTAGCTAGTATTTGTATGTATTTCATGATATTTTATTTTTTACCACCTACATAATTTACATGTCTTTCTAAATTTTAACAAATGCATTGATTTTTATTATATTTAAATTATCTACGTTTTATTCTATGACAAAAATTACACCAATAGTAAATTACATGAAATCGTTAAAAACAAGTAGGTTTAATTTTAACTCTTCGTATTAGTTAATATCCTCAATGATGGAGAGTATTCCTTATTAGCAAACTGTGAGAATCCCTGTATCTTCTACATTCCACTTTCTAGGTTCATCCTTGTACCAGATTTCAGACTGTTTTTTTATCAGCTTGTTTTTACAGTTGTAATATCTGCATGGCAGTTATAGTAATACAATGTAGTTAATTAGTAAAGAATTTTAGAAAAAGGTCCTAAAAGGACTGCCAAGAGAGAGATTATCAATAGAGAAAGGGTTGAATAGCAAAGAATTACAGAAATATAAGTATGGGAGGAGCTAGAGTGGGTATGATTTAGAGATGGTTGGGTTGTGTGTAGTTTGGTTGGGTTGTGTGTAGTAGGCTTGTGTGTAGTAGGGTTGGGTTGTGTGTAGTAGGGTTGGGTTGTGTGTAGTAGGGTTGGGTTGTGTGTAGTAGGGTTGGGTTGTGTGTAGTAGGGTTGGGTTGTGTAGTAGGGTTGGGTTATGTAGTAGGGTTGGGTTGTGTAGTAGGGTTGGGTTGTGTGTAGTAGGGTTGGGTTGTGTAGTAGGGTTGGGTTATGTAGTAGGGTTGGGTTGTGTGTAGTAGGGTTGGGTTGTGTAGTAGGGTTGGGTTGTGTAGTAGGGTTGGGTTGTGTAGTAGGGCTGGGTGTAATGGAGGTTGAGTTTGAGGAGAATCACGGCTGGGTCAAAGAAAAAGCTAAATGCCTTCCACTGTTTAAGAGATTGTTGTTACTGGTACCCAGCAGCGTTGTGTGGGTTTCTTGAAACAGGGGCTAATGACAAGTTGGTTGCCCCCACCCCCAACCCCCGTCCAGCTGGTCCCATTAAAATAAATGGTTATTCTAAAGTAAATATATTATTTTTTATGTTTTTTGAAAAAAATAATAGGAACAATTTTAAATTTCAGTGATAAAAAAAATAAATTTTAATTCGCATCCTTATCGCATTTTTAATTCTTTACCATTATGAGCCGTACATAAATGAGGTCACGCGATTTCGGCCTATTTTCAAATACGCAATCACAAAAAGTTAGATCCAACCTTCCATATACCCTTACAAAGCTTTGCCTCCCCACCCCCAAAACAGCCTTTCTATTTGAAAATGAGCACGATTCAGATAATTTTTTGGTCATTAAAGATTGCTTTTAGTGTAAAGATGCTTTCTAATATCGTAACACACGTGAAGCCATGTTAAACATCGTTAAAAATTGCAAGAAATCAAATATTTAAGTGGAACTTTAATTTAAATGTAGGCACTTTGATGTGAGGTCACATTTCTCAAACACCGCCCTCCTCCTTTTCACAAAAGAGTGACCCCACCGCCATTTTCAGGTTCGTTACGTCACTTATGGACGGCCCGTTATTCTTTTTTTCCACTCATTTCATGCTAACCGAGCCTAAGGGGCCGTCCATAAAGTACGTCACGCTCCAGAGTGGGGGAGGGGGTGTAAGAAAGTGAGACACTTTGTAACAGGGGGAAGGGGGGTGTCCGGCCATGTGTGACGTTACGATGTTTAAGTTAAATTTTAATTATTATGTTAAAAAAAATTTTGTTCGAAAGTGTGACGTACTTTAGTGGGGGTGAGGGGGGGGGGTTCCGAGATTTGTGGCAGTTTGTGACAGGGGGGAAGGGGGAAATGGTCAAAAATAGCGTGACGCACTTTATGGACGGCCCCTAAGTAGCTTTTCTTAGTGTACTGATTGTTAATCTAAATAATGTTTCAGTAAATTTAATTTGAGAGGTATATCTTATATCAAGTGTAAGGTAAACGTAGGACGTAATAATCGTCTGTATAGAAGGAGCGTCTGGAACAGATAAGATAAGAAATATTCGTAGTAATATTATTTTATTACGCATGGTTATTTTGAGCACAAATATAGCGCACGATGTTCACTTTCATCAAAGTCAAGTACATCAGCTTGTGTAAGAAAAGAAAATCTGTATTTGCCGAAAAATGACCTGAGTTCTATAATAACCTTATCTAATGAAGCACGCTAAGCTGGTTTTGTAACGTCTTCTAATCAACTGTTTTATGTCACAAGACTGAATCTTGACTTCCATGGCCCAACATTTTTTTCTCTCGTCCGTCTGGAGTAGGTTCTTTTTATTAGATCAATGTTTCCACGTAGATGTGTTTCCAGGTTCCAAGAATCAAAGCATCGTTAACTTATTTCATTTGTCTCTGTTATTTTCAACTGCAAAGCATTTATTGTTTGGCAAACAAACATATACAAGAATAGGTTCAACTGCGACAGGCATGTCCCTGCGTTTTTTCGCATGTTTGAGTTTTCCTCTGCCTGACAGTTTTTCTTGGGCTGTCAAAGTAACCTATAAATAGCTCCATTATACGTTAACGGCATCAGCTCTTGCACTACTACACGTATCCTGCACCGCTTGTAGCAGCCATTTAGAACATAATAACGTTTGCTGGACATGGAAAAGAATGTATGACGTGTACAACAGACTTATAATGTGTCAAAAAGCTAGAGCGTTCGTTTTAGTTGACGCGGCATGTAAACAAAGCCAGATAAATTAATTGCTTTGTTAAGGTTAGAAGTTGACATTAAGATCTATGTCTTCGGGTCTGTTGAACTTCTGTTTAAGGGCTTGACAGCTGTATAATCATAGATTTGACCTCTTATCTTATCTTATCTTGTATGTTACAGACGCTCCTTCTGTACAGAAGATTATTGCGTCCTACGTATTTCTATGGTTTGTGTTTAGTCCTGTATTCTTACTAGAGTTTTAAAAGATAATAAAGTGGTGGCTTTCCTGGTGTCTTCAGGCAACCCATTCCACGCCCGAATACCGGACGGAAAGAAAGAAAACTTGTTTGTGTTTGTTCTTGCATATGGAATAAGAAAGGTGTTTTTAACTTTATGTCTATTTGAGGGTTGTATGAGTTATTTTTGTGTTGTATTTCTAAATTAGAATTAATTGCCTTATGTATAATTACTAATTTACTCTTGGTTCTTCTATCCTCTAGTGTTTCAAGGTTTAATGATTTAACTAACGGTGTTACTCTTGTCAGTTTTGAATATTCTCCAGTAATGAATCTGGCAGCTCTTTTTTGGATTTGTTCTAACTTATCAATATTTTCTTTGGTGGATGGGTCCCACGATATTAATACTATCAGCTTCAAGCTTACTTAAATCGTGACAAAAATGTCGTAAGCAAAAATTACATTTGTATAAAACTTATACAATTTCTGATTTTTAAATCCTTTATATTAACTTGTGGTGTCTGAGCCGTGCGACCGACCTGCCGATTTTTATCCCACTTTCTCGTAAGCTAGCGAGCTGAAATTTTGCAGGCAGACTCATGCTAATGATAAAAATGATGTATCAAAATTTCAAATCGATCGAATGGACAGTAATTGAATTGTTGAATTTTAAAATTATTTTATTCAGCTCCTTATATCATGTTAATTTTTTGAGATGGAGTGTTGTGGTGCGTAATATGTTCAACAACCTTTCATGTCGCGCAATAAGGTGCGCATTACATTGACATTACTTTTTTTTTAAAATACATTCACGATCGGTGCGCATTATATTAAACACGTTTTACGAGACAACTAAAATTGTGTATTTTCGTATTGTTTTGCCCTGCGTGCTACAATGAACATCCTTAAACTATAAAATGCTTAAATCCCTAATAAATAGAATACCCTTAGGTTACCTTTCCCCTCTATCTTTTACAGTTTATGTGGCGCCCACTTTACATTCAATGCCCAGCGATTTTTTTACAAATATTTGTGCTTCTTTCTTTCCTTTTCAGCATCTTTAAAAAAAACATGTGTTATCGGTGAATACAAAATGATGTATATTTATGTTGGTTTTTTTGGGGTTTTTTTTTTTAAATATTAAATTCTACCACATGCAGCGCAGTTCGTATTAAATGTAGTTTAAAATGTCGTATCAGAGGGACACTGTCTTTAAAAAACTAGTTCATACTAAGTCTCAATAATACGGGGCCCTGTATCACAATCTGGTTCAAAACATTTTATTGTTGTCCTAGGGAAATCGACCTGACGTAACAGACGTGACATCCCCACGCCTGTGTCCTTGGAAATGGCCTTAGCCTCTTTCTGAACCCTGCTGGATAATTCGGGCAGAGAAATCGGTGGCGCTTTGCCTGTTATGTCCCCATAAGTGTAAATCTCTTAGCCTCTATTCTAGCAGAATATTCTTTTTTTAAATACGGCAAATATAAATATGTCCATAAAATTAAAGATGTTTGCCCATTTCGTGAATTTTTTTACACATCTTGTTAAAACGGATTTGTTAATGTTTTGTGTTGTTGTGTTTCTGGATTTGATGTATGTATGTTTTTAGTGTTTTTTCCGTGTGAGTGAATGAGTGTTTTCTGTGCGCATCACCGTTTGTTGGGGTTTTCTATAGACGTTGTTCAGTATACATAAATTAGTTGACCAATGAATGCCTTTGAAGCTGTCTCTAAGACATACGTTCGCGCGTCCACGCACACACATAATCTGAATTAAAGACATACGTTCGCGCGTCCACGCACACACATAATCTGAATTAATTTTCACGCAAACGCTTACACACAAACAGGCACACACATCTGCTAAAATGTTCAAAGTCATTTTTATATGTTCTAGAGTAAATTGAAAGGCACTCAAAGGAATGCAATAGATTATCGGAAGTATGTACTGTATATAAACACCACAACTACTTTTTGTCCCATTCTCGGCTCTGTGTTAACAAACGACATTTAAAAATCTCTTAAGAGCGACTCATTAATGTAAACAAATGGCAATGTTTCATTACTCTGAACAAATGGCAATGTTTCATAAATGTAAACAAATGGCAAAGTTTCATAAATGTAAACAAATGGCAATGTTTCATAAATGTAAACAAATGGCAATGTTTCATAAATGTAAACAAATGGCAATGTTTCATTAATGTAAACAAGTGGCAATGTTACTTTTTTTCGTGATGTCGTCAGGGAAGTTGTTGCCCATGACATAATATCGCTCGAGGTCCCCCACTAACTCTGATATTATTTTTTGTTCCAAGAACCGCCCTAGGTCTGTTGTGGTTTTTAGCTCTGAATTACGTAGGGTTTAAAACTAGAGATACGCCGACCTGCACGTGAGACCCATGCGTCTGGTGTGCGTCATAGCTTCAATGGAGGCTATGCTGTTGCCATATCCCCCTTGAGATTTATTATCGAGTCCAAGGCTCAGAAAGAAAAAAATAGGTTGAAATATTTTTTTTTAAAAACGTGTCAAGACAATGAGGATTAAGAAGGGAAGGGAAGAATTGGGTAAACAATGAATGCTTTTTTGTATTCAACAATCCGGGGGTTCTAGGATTGGTCTTAGAATTAAGACAATAGAATTCTTTGTGTATTTATTATCTATTAAGCAAAGGTCAAAGGTTAACTATTCGGGGTAATGGTCACGTTTGTAGGAAATGAAACGTCAAAGGGCCGCACATAAACAAAAGTCAGACTCACTTCAATAACAAACATCCTCATTTAACACAAAAGTGTTGATTTATTATTATTATTATTATTTAATCCTAAGTTTCCGAGGGCCACAGAGAAATTTCATAGCAGGCCGCAAGCGGCCCGCCGATCGTTGTTTGCCCACCCTTGACTTAATAATACTAATAAGCCGTTTAGCAATAATTGATCTTTAAATTATAGAATAACATCAAGTTCTGAATATGAATTTTTCTATACGTTTCGTATTCCGTGAACTTATTATGTTTGTATGATGTATCACGTAAATATAACTTGCCATGTGTGTATGTATTCATCTGTCAATGTTGATATAACTTGCCAAATGTGTATGTATTCATCTGACCATGTTGATATAACTTGCCATATGTGTATGTATTCATCAGTCCATGTTGATATAACTTATCATGTTTGTATGATGTATCACGTAAATATAACTTGCCATATGTGTATGTATTCATATGTCCATGTTGATATAACTTGCCATATGTTTATGTATTCATCTGTCCATGTTGATATAACTTATCATGTTTGTATGATTTATCACGTAAATATAACTTGCCATATGTGTATGTATTCATCTGTCCATGTTGATATAACTTGCCATATGTTTATGTATTCATCTGTCCATGTTGATATAACTTGCCATATGTGTATGTATTCATCTGTCCATGTTGATATAACTTGCCATATGTGTATGTATTCATCTGACCATGTTGATATAACTTGCCATATGTGTATGTATTCATCTGACCATGTTGATATAACTTGCCATATGTGTATGTATTCATCTGTCCATGTTGATATAACTTATCATGTTTGTATGATGTATCACGTAAATATAACTTGCATATGTGTATGTATTCATCTGTCCATGTTGATATAACTTGCCATATGTTTATGTATTCATCTGTCCATGTTGATATAACTTGCCATATGTGTATGTATTCATCTGTCAATGTTGATATAACTTGCCATATGTTTATGTATTCATCTGTCCATGTTGATATAACTTATCATGTTTGTATAGTTTAATTAGTTGTGCTGATGTACCGTATCATCTTTAATGCGACATCCCGTTACGGTATTATAAATGGAATGTTTCAACATGACTTTGTATTGAACATGTAATTATTATTGTGAGCCATTTCATACTAGGGCATTGTGTGGCTGGCACAACGCCCAGCCACCTATGCTATCCCAAATGATGTCGACCACCGCAAACCCTCCTATTTCTTTACGGAAATCAAATTAATTTAATTCTGATTAAATAACTATAAATATTTTGTGTGACAGCAAAGGGACATGTGGAGGAAATTTATTTAAAATAGTTTTAAATAAATTCAAATTCTAAAACCTCATTTCAGATTGAGAAAAGAGAACCTGTAATATTTTCCTATATGAATCATAGCTATTTTTATTTTATTTTGCTACTAAGCACATAGAAGCTATACTATATTTAGCCTGACTCAATATTGGCTCCACTTACATTCCCTGGCAGTCTTCTACGCGTGCAGCTTGGGATTACCTCACTGAATTATGTCACTAGATCTCAGAGGCGTGTGTGTGTGCGCGGGAGGGGGGGTAATCAACATATTCGACCAGGTATCTGGCCCAGACTTGGATTTCCCCGCTGCCCACCCCCAACAAACCCTCCTAGCATTCTAACACAATACCCTGGAAACGACTAATGGTTTTAATTGTAGGTCAGCAACAGCGCTCGGAAGAATACTGGAAATTTGTTTAGTGTTCTGAAAAGTGTTATTTTATTTGTTGACAGAACCAAAACACGTAAAGTGTTTAATTTACGAATGAGAATCTAACATGGCGATTCATACAACTAAAACTATCTTGAGGAAGAGAAGGGAAAAAAACGCTTTCAAACTGGTCCACTGGCGTTAATTCGTTGATAGAAATTCATTTAATGAATACACAGATCTAATCTGATTGTTCAATGAGCCCACTAATATCACCAGGTGAGTTTTCTCTGCGTGACATGTTGCAATTGTTCCACCACCCGTCATGCGGCACATGAGGCAGTAAAAACAATGTTGGCAGACACTCACAGTCTAGGTCTGCAACGGGATTTCCCATTACCCCCCTACCTCCGCACCCACTTTATACTCATCCAGTAGATGTAATTTCTATTAATTAGCATGCTCTACCTTGTTGAACCTACGTGTTTCGTTTGGTTTTTTGGTTGTTTATTTTAATTGTCTTTTTTTTTTAAAGTGACGCGTGGACTACGTGAATATGCTAAATTTTTCCATCATGTAGTGGTGGGGTGATTTTAAAGCAAGAAGACCACACCGCTAATGGTAAAAACAATAATTTAAGTGAAAATTAAATATAGCAAATTTAATGGAAGAATTTCGATGGGAAAGTAAAATGACATTTAAAGGGAGATAAACTATTATTTTTTTATGGTTGAACTATAAATACAATATTAACATTTCCACAAAGGCACATAAATTTTAAGCTTTAAATTAAGAATATATTTGTTCTGACACACAAACGCATATTTTTATGTGAATGTAGGGCCGTCCATAAATGACGACACGCACTTAGGGAGGCAGGGGGTCAAACATGTGTAACGAGGGGGGGGGGAGGATGTTTAAGAACTGTGACGTCACATCAAAATGAACATCTTTAAATTTAATTTTCACTTAAAATGTGATTCCTTACAATTTATTTAAATGGAGTTCTACATAGCTATACGCCTGTTACGATATTAGAATGGAGCCTTACTCTAAATACATACTTGAATGACAAAAAAAACGGTATTTGAAACATGCTCATTTTCAATAGCAATTACGGCTTTTATGTGAAAGCTTTTTGACGTCGAATCGGAGGGGGCTGATTTTTGTAATTATGTGTGACGAGGGGGGAAAGAATTGTGAAATCAGCCGAACTCTCGTGACGTCATTCACGGACGGCCTCTGTTAAATAATACTATTAAAATAAACAGTAGAATTACAAACCATACGGGAGTTTTCTTTTCCTTTTAAATTGGGGGGGGGGGGGACAACAAGAATTGTTTTTTCTTTCCAATTACCAAATATAGTTTAGAATTGCTGGAAAAAAATATTTAAAACAATAGTGTTGGGTGTTGGAAAAAAACAACTAATGTTTATCAGTTTTAAATTAGGAATTATCCTTTGAACCAATCTTCGGTTTTTACAGTAGTTTGTATCTATGAAGTATGCGGATTATGCCCAAAGAATTAAATGTGTGACTATTCCAATAATAATTACTCCTTTTTTTAAAGTAATTGTCTGTTATTTTAAAACTATAATGGACTTATTGATTTTGGAGTTGTTTATTTTTTATTATTATTTTCAAATATAGGTTGTTGAGCCTCGTTGTTCGCATAGGCCACCTACGAGAGACCTCCAGACATCTCTATCCTGGACCAGCCACTCAAGAATCTTCCGGTCAAGGCCAGTTCTCTTGATATCTGCCTCCGATTCTCGGTGCCAAGCGTTTCTAAGTTGACCTCTTTTTGCTTACCCGGGAGTTTCCATTTTAGGGCTTGCCATATTTTTTTTTTTGGATCAATCTCCACCGATTACGGTGAATATCTCCCTCTACTGGCTTTAGCGTTGTCCATAGCAACAGTTCCAGGTTGCTGATTTTGTCCGGTCAGTAAATTCTGAGAATCCTTCTTAGGCAATTGTTAATAAAGAGACGCAAGATGGCATGGTTTAGTAACGTACTGCGACATAAGACCCTGACAAAAATTATCCTTCAAGGCACTATAGAAGGGGGTCAGCGAAGAGGTCGACAGCGGAAAAGCTGGCTGTACAACATAAAGGAATGGACATGGGTGAAATTTCATGAATTATTGGCCGCCTATCAAAATGTGTCCATGCGCTCCTCCCAACGACTGCAACGGTCACGGGACTGATGATGATGATAAAGGACTAAATTCTTGTCAGGTTTACGGCGACGTTTTCCATGCGGCAGCGCGGGGTTACAACATCGTGTTGAAGATCCTTATTTTTAAATTATTTCTTAGGTATCTGAAGACCTTCCCTTCCGAATACTTACCCTGACATCAGCATCCGTTCCACCTTGTTATTTTACAGGGTGGGGGAGGGGATTTATTTTATCTCGAGGAAAACATTTTCTCTCCCGAGGGGTGGAGACCAGCATTGCAGCTTGTCCCCTAAAACAAGAAAGTCTTTGTTGGTTCAGCTGCATGTCCTTGACAAAGCAGGGGACAAAATGCCGAGGGAGTGTCCTATAAGCCTGAACTTCTCAAACTTTTTTAGTATTGTAGACCGGCAGGAATTTGTTTCCTTTGCACCAGAGACCGGTGAACTATTTTCCCTGTACTGACGTGGTAACGAAATTTCCGTTATTGGTAACTTCTGCAGACAGGCATCGGAATGCCCACGGACTGGCACCGGTTTGCGGACCACCACTTTGAGAAGCACTGCTATATGCATAATAAATCGTAAATGTCACTACTCAGATTAAGCAAGTTACATTGGTGTCAGCCGCAGTTTCAATATATGAAATTTAATGTTGTTTGCAGTGTGGATAGAAAATAAAATAGTTTTTTTTACAAATTGTTCCAGAATCTATAACACATGAAAAACATCAACAAGAAGCGGTAACAGCCCCGATACATCGGCACCGATTGCAATCCTTGAGCCTTACGCCGAGACCTTGAATGATGAACCCCGATGATGTTAGCCGTACTTACCTGAGAGGAAAGATTCTCGGGAGAAGTCCACAAGGAGTAGCCTTGTCCAGTTCCTGTAAGGCCATGCCAGTCACACCGCCTTATAAAATTATGATACCAGCCGTTGGTGGCAGAGAACTTTTCCAACTTGGCGGTGTCCCCAGCTTGTTCCTTGAGTTTTGCGAAGATTCGCCTCGCCTCGCTGCACACGCTGCTCTGGTCCACTGCACAGTTGTTGACTCTCATTTGATTCTCGCACCATGTCTTCAACAACTTCTCCATCTCAGCTATTATCCCATGACGCTTGCGAATAACGCTTGAGCTCAACGAGTGGGAATTTTTCAGAGCTTCGAGAATTCGCTGTTTGTCTTTGATGATCGTCCTGACTGTGGAGTGCGGGAGGACGAGCTTCTCTGCTATCTGACAAATCTTCATCCCGCTGTCGAAGTACCGTACGATGTTCAGCTTAGACGCTAACGTCACGGCCTTCCTCCGTTTGGTGACGGTGAACAGGTCAGTGTGTTTTCGTTTGACCGACATGGTGGCAGTATCTAGAGCAGTCGTGACAGTCGGCATGTGAATGTGCACACCAACTAGTCGTGTGTAGGCCCCGCTGAATTCTGTAGCTAGTGTGAAGGGTACAGGGAGAGTTGACAGTCTTAATCTCGCTACAACATATTAACCACGGGACACATTAGTCATTAGCGGCACATTTATCAACACATATAACAGAACATCCAACATAACGCGCAGTCCTGGCGACAACCGTGATCCCAGCGGATAAGTAATGGCGGCGGAGAGACCGGCTGTCAGCCAATGGCGTAACTGCGAATTTGCGTTAGTCGGGAGAGCGGAGGTCGCTCGTAAGCTGGGCGCTACACTCCGTGTAACACGTTCGATGGCGTGTTGAGAGGCAGAGTGTCAGAGTGGTCCGTTAGTTAACGGGGCTGTGGGTACTTTTGTCCTTAACAAATCAATTAAGTAAAAGTTAGAGTTTTCTGTGTGAACTTAGACGTTGTAAAAGTGTATTTAAAAAATTACAATTTAACCAGTAACAGTTTGGAAAAACATACGAAACTAAAGGATATGCAGTTTAATCATTGCTAAATTTTTAAACTCCGAAAATATAGCAAAAAATGTGTGGATAGCTTTAATTTATTACCCATTCATTTAAAGGCATTCGACATTAAACACGGAGCATTTTTTTTTTTAAATTTATGGATCTTTCAGGAAACTAGCTTAATTTTTAACTAATGACATTTGTATGGACTACCCCCCCCCCATCCCCAACCGGCCACCACACACACATGTAAACACACACACATGGACTCACACCCCAAGCCCTGCTTGTCTGCTCCTGAAGCCGATGTCATCAGTTCAACATGTGACCAACTAACTTGACAACAGCCAAGCTGTATGAGCGTGAATTCTTTCATTGTTCACTCTTTAACAGTGCTCCTCACACTCCACGTAACGACGATCGTTGATTTTAAAGGACGGTTCTCGACTTGGGGGCTTTAAATATACCCTTGAAGTCTTAACTTTAGCAGGAAGGGTTAGATCCTCACGCATTCGGGGTCTATTATTATTAATAAATAGATAATTTATATAGCGCTGTATACCACTAAGGAACTGGGCTCACAGCGCTTAACGTGAAGGTAATAACATACATATAAATAATAAATTAGCACTCATACCACAACAACCACATTAATAACAGTACATTCAGCAAAAAGCTACATTAATCATTAAAAGAAATGGTGTTTCATTAATTTTGAATATAAATTTAGTAAATATGTGTCTTAACAGTCTTGAAGGACTTGGTTGTTTGAGTTGATAGACAATTTCATTGTTTAACTGCACAAAAAGAGAACGACCTTTCGCCAAATGTCTTAGTGCATGGGTTATTATTGTAGAAGGTATGGATTATGACACCATGTAATAGAACTTGAAGGTCAAACACACGGCTTCAACACTTTGTGGTCTGACTAACAACTCTTTAATGAATCCTTCCATCAACTGCTGGTTACATCGTCAACCTCAAGTTCGTGGAGCCAGTCATCTCTAGTTCACCACTACACACTATTCAGAGAGAGAGAGAGAGAGAGAGAGAGAGAGAGAGAGAAAGAAAGAGAGAGAGAGAAAGAGAGAGAGAGAGAGAGA
>MUZC01004440.1:218137-237133 GCA_002072015.1 Radix auricularia | reverse complement strand
TATATATATATATATATATGAAAGCCAATTCCAATAGTCACCGTCGACCATCAAACATTGCTAAAAACCCTAAAAAATTATTTTGGAATTTCTGGCTCAGTTCTGAATTGGTTTCAATCATACTTATCTAACAGATCACAGGTGGTATCAGTGGATGGCTGTATCTCTAACAGAGCTGACTTGGTTTATGGTGTGCCTCAAGACTCCGATTTGATTCAGGTACTTTTCGTGCTGTATACAAGGCCACTACTTCTACTATGCTCGAAAAGCATTCAGTTAAAGGCCTGATGGTACTGAACCTTACACTCACACTGAATCCTCTGATATTGACTTCATTGTCCAATTGATGCAGGAGTGCGTTGTGAGGTAACGTCTTGGATGACTTTTTAAGTAAGCTCAAACTGAATGATAATAAGACAGATGCACTCCTATTCTGTAACAATAAATAATGCAGTACTTTGACTCTTTCGAATTCTATTCAGGTGGCTAGTTCTGATATACTGTTCAAAACATCGACTAGGAACCTTGGCTACATTATTTCTGGTAACATGTCTATCAACAACTACATCAATCTCATCTGTCGCTCTGCATATACTGCCTTTCGTTAGATCAGCTCAATCCGTCATTACTTAACAGATAGTGAAACAAAAACTCTAGTCTGTGCTCTTGTTCTAGCTCGTATTGATTACTGCCATTCTCTTCTGTCAGGTGCGCCAAAACAATGCATTGAAAAACTACAGAGAGTTCAAAATTCAGCTCCCTGATTAGTTCTAAAGGGAAAAAAAACAAAAAAACATGACAATTTTACTCGGCTACTCTACTCACTTCAAGTCACTTCATTGGCTACCCATGCAAGCCCGAATCGATTACAAACTGGTCATTCTTTGTCACATCTTCTTTTCTGACTCATACCCTTCCTATCTAACTGAACTTTTGTCGGTCTACTCACCAAGTCGTCAGCTACGCTCTTCTGCAGACACACACATTCTCTGTGTTCCTAAGACACGAACTAAAACATTTGGCGAAAGGTCATTCTCTTTTTGTGCAGCTAAACAATGGAATTCTCTACCATCACACATCCGTAGTATTTCAACTACTAAGTCCTTCAAGACTGCACTTAAGACGCATCTTTTCAAAATTTAATTTCAATATTAATGAGACAACATTTCTTCTAATGATTTATGTAGCTCATGCATGTATAACGTATTGTCATTTATGTGGTGAGTATGATATGAATGTTTATTTTACTAATATATGTGTTATTATCTCCATGTAAAGCCCGGCTCCTAGCTGGGATACAGCGCTATATAAATTATCAATTTATTATTATCATTATTAGACTGAAAAGGCAGATCACACAAAGCAGCAACAGTAAGGGTGACAGTCTGGTGGCAAGCTGCAACAACGGTTTGGGTGTAGGGAGGTAATAAATTAATACTATAAATTGATACATAAATATAGTTGAGGGTAAGCTACCCCATCCCCCACAAATATTTTCTAACTAACTAACAATGAACAATGACACCAAAGATGTAAGTGTGAGGATCGTAATTGGCGATGCACCTAGTGGTGAAATTGTTCACTTGATACTTGATATGAGAGGGGCGGATATCCTGGTTGTTATTTCGTGGAAAAGGGTTGTAAAATCTAGCACCACGCCTCGTCTATCATTTGATCCTTGGCGCGCTACGAGAGGGGGGAGGGGGCGCATGCTGACGCTTTGTGTGGTAGTGACCAGATGTGTGATAGTGACGATACCAGTTGTAGTGGCGAGACCAGGGGTCGGCAACCTGCGGCTCGCGAGCCCAATGCGGCTCAATCGATGACATGATGCGGCTCTCCAGTTGCATGCGCAACCTTAAATAATTTTTATACTATTTTATTTTCAAAACTCATGTTACTGGAAAATGTTGTAAATTGTAACTTTTGGCTCTTCCGCTTCTAAAGGTTACCGACCCCCCCTCCCCCCGGGCCTAGACCAGTGGAGGCAAACCTTTTTGGGACGGCGTGTCCAAAATGTAACACTTCATTTATAGCAATGTGCTAACACTCCAATGATACCCGAAAATGGGGGTTTGGTCTTTTGGGTTAATTAAGGAAGTCATAAATTAGTTGCGTGCAGGTTGACAAGACTCTGCGTGATGACTGTGGCACGCGTGTCATAGTTTTGCCATCACTGTCCTAGACTACTAATACTTCACTTGTTTACAATTTAATACACTTTTGTAAGTTTTAAATTATTGGTTAGATTTTTAAATTTTTTAAAAAAGATTTAAAATACCACATTATGCTGTCAATATGACTTCTAAATATGGCCAAATGGATGTGAGATACGCTCAATTTACAACACTTCATAACTATTGTAAGTTAATAATAAACTAACTAATTAATAACTACTGAATAAGTATAGCGCTGTAACGTTCCTCCTGGTGGGCTGGGGCATATGTCACACGCACCAGATGTTTCCCTCTCACGCTGGTATTGATCCCAGCGCCCATTATTATGTAAACAAGACTTCGTGAGTATTCTGTGCTTATACTTCTGCGCAGGCGTTCTATTGACGTCATTGCGCGAACTGCGAGAAATGACGTGCATGTGCACAGGAAATAAACAGTTATTATTGCTAGCCATATGTCGACCGTAAACATCATATAACATGTTCAAATATATACTGTCCAGACTTAAATATTATCACAACTCTTACTAGTATTACAGACGCTCCTCCTACCAGAAGATTATTACTTATCATCCATGATTGTTTTGGTCTAGTCTTGCATTTTAATTTGTTTAAAATGTTGATATAATGTTTGTTTTGATGGTTTAAACGGGCAACCCATCGCACATCCGAATTCCGGACGAGAAGAATGAAATTGTGTATGTGTGTTCTTGTGTATACATACGGAATAAGAAAGCTGTTTCTATCCCAATGTCTCTCTAGCTCGAAGACGTAAAACCGTTGCAATGTGCAGAAACATGTACTCGCATTTGACAAAGACAGCTACCTGTTTGTGAACGAGAAGCGCTATTGCGTGTTGTAATAATGACACTGGAAGTAATTTCTATTTAGAGAACATTAAGATGATAGAAACTTAAGTCAGATGTATTATAAGTAAGTACTTCAGAGATGCTAGAGTGTACAGATCGCGGTAGTTCTGAACTCCGTATCAACAGTTATCTATAGCAGACATGTAGTAGCTGAAAAATCTCATATCTACTATCAGCAAGTAAATGAAAACATTGTTGGTGCGTGTATAAACTAACCTCATTCTAAGTTGATCTTTTTTTTCAGATGACAGCAGGGGCGTAGATAGGGGAGGGTGGATATGGTCTAAATTCGAAAGTCGTCCCACCAGCCTTCACTTATGGGGGGGGGGGGGAGGGCGCTAAAAGGAACTTCTAAAATATGTTTTACATTAAATAATACGCCCCCGCAATGTATGCAGGCCCCCCTCCAGAAGTGGCCAAGCCCCAGGCCACCAAAATCCCTATAGTTAAACCGATGGATGACAGATAACAGCCAACAAAAGCAGCGAATATTAAATCTTTGGATCCGGGCCACTGGACAGTATTCCATGTTCTCAATAAGACTTAAAAGAACGCCTTCCAGCACAAAGCATAAGCCATCAATATTCCTTACGCCAGTGGCTTCATGCATGCCGTGATTTTAAAATTAAGTATAATCTCAAACTATTTACAATCCGCTATAATTTTAATTGGTATCTGAATCTTCAAAGTCAGGTAGAACTGTGGTGTGTCAATGCTCATATCTGTACCCAGACTGCCTTATTTTCTATACTACCACATATGCGCTTTGTAATCTATAGAATCAACAAATAACAACAAAATAATAATATTATGAACAAGATTTTTAATGACAGTCGCATGACTCCCTGTAGGATATTGTGAAAGGTTGGTCAACTGACAACAGGCCATAAATTGGAGAGAGAAAAATAGATGACCGGAGTCGACCGGAGTCTTTCACGTCTCTCGGTCACTGCTATAAAACACTCCTTATTTTGTTGGCAGTCAAATAATAATCTATACCCCAGAGTGTCAATGGTATCAGTTTAGGACTTGGCATACACACGCGCACAGTGAGCTGCGCAATGTTGGTGTGCAACAGACGTGATGGGATTATAGCACATGATGTGACTTCTGGTGTGAAGGAGGAAGTTGTAATCCACATGGTGATATGAAATGGGTAGGACAAGATAAGTGACAAGGGTAAGATAAGTAAAATTAAACTGATGAGAGTGACTTCAAAGGAAATTAAATAATACTAAATGGAACAATGCATTTCTGAGTACTTTTATAGATGTTTTTGTGTTGTTGTGTGATGTTTTTATAAATTATTATTTTTATTATTTTTTTTTTTTAAAATCAATTTATTAAAGTAAAGGGAATAATTTTACGTCATGAAGGGAATCTAAAAACCTTTCACGATTCTGTTGTTTAAATTTCACTGTGGCTGATTTGGGGAAGGAGATGAGAGAAGAGTGGGGGTGACATACAATGTACCCTATAATAATATGCGCGGGTGCGCGTCCGCGTATCTATCTGACCGACGCCTAGCAACAGTTTAGAGTTACCGCGCAGGAAAGTTTTTAAAATATTTAACAAACAAAAAATGAATGTTGCGCAACTTTTCACACAAGTTTTTTTTTTTTTTTAAATTTTGTGTTAATTTTATTTTTTACTTTTCACATGCACCCACGCAACCTTAGAGGGAATATTGAATGTAGTCTATGTTTTATTCATCTTATTGATTACTTAAATCATTTTTAAACATATTCTAAATAATATTTTCACTTCCATTACTAAATATGATTTAATACGAGGATGGAAAAGACCACAAATACGATACATTTGTGTTGGATATCACTCATCCAACGTGAGCGTGAAAAGTTTCACTAAATTATGACAAAACTGCACCATTATATGTGACATTGTCCTGTGTGTGACATGTCTTGCTTAAGATGTCATATGATAGAACAAAGTAAGTCACGAAAGTTGTTGCGGTTTTAGTCAGAAATAGAATGGATTTAAAGCTATGTGCACAAGTAAGAGGGACATAAAATGTTTCTAGAATTTAAACAAGTACAAGTTTACCGATAATAATTATCTTGTACACGATTTTTTTTAAAGGAGCAAAAATATTTTTTTTCAAACTATGCACATGCATTTTGAGTATCTGAAATCAGAACTGTATTTGCGGAAAGTGCTTTTTTGTTGTTGTTTTAAATAATGACTGTACACAGATAGTTTTTTGTATGACTTACTATATTTATTATTATTTTTTTTAATTTTAATATTTTTATTTTATTTTATTTTTTTTTAAATTTAATTTTATTATTATTATTATTTAATTATTATTATTTTTTTTTTTTTTTTTTTTTTTTTTTTTTGGNTTTTTGGTGTGGACAATTTCAAAAAACTTCAGCGCATACTTAACGATTAAGAAGTTGGTAACAGTTTCATTTTTAATATTATCAAATGTGGTTGATGTTTCTTCTTTGAATTCGATTTCTCTATTTTCAAAATTAATATAATGTTCAACCCTAGGGGTAATGCATTTTAAGATGTACTAAGACATAACATCGACACTTGTTAATTAAACGTAATCCGTTCGAGACTCTAGTGAGGTCTTTTTAATGCCTGTTAAGTTGGAATTACGAATCAAATATTTTGGTAGTTAGGAGGTAAATAAAAAAAAACCATTAAAAAAAACTAGTTTTTCACTATAAATCCTTTATATACGAGACATAACTATAAGGATGTTCATTATAATACGCAGGGCAAAACAATCCGAAAATACAAAATTCTAAGCAATGTCTCGTAAACGTGTTTAATATAATGTGCACCGATCATAAATATATTTTTAAACAGTACTGTCAATGTAATGCGCACTTTATTGCGCGACATGAAAGGTTGTTGAACATATTACGCACCACAACACTTATCTCAAAAAATTAACATGATATAAAGAGATAAATAAAATATTGTTAAACTTCAATAATTCAATACTGTCCACTCGCTCAATTTGAAATTTTGATACATCATTTTTATCATTGGCATGAGTCTTTCTGCAAAATTTCAGCTCACTAGCTTACGAGAAAGTGGGTTAAAAATTGATCCGAAGTTTTTTCGGCAAGGTCACATGGTCGGTCGGTCGCACGGGTCAGACACCACAAGTTAATATAAAGGATTTAAGAATATAACCCACCGCATTAAATTATTTCATCAACACTATTAGGGATCCGTGAACATAAATAAAAATCATTAGTCACTTATATCACACAATTTTTATAATTTATAATATATATTTTTTTTTAAAACAATAACACCCAATAAGATACATGAGACATTTTAAATATCAAATTATTACTGTACCTGTTTAGGGGTATCCCCGCCCCCATCAATGATGTCATGGAATGTATTGTACACGCAGTCCTCAGCTGACGGCTGGTCATCAGATTCAGCTCTCTCGTGGAGAACAACACCCTTCAAGTGATACCTCCTCTGGAACTTCCCGAACCAACCCTTGCTGGCCACGAAATCCAGACAAGAAGATCCTGGTGCGGGTTCGTCCGCCGAGAAGCGCCGATAGAGCTGCCTCGCCTTCTCTCGGATGACCATCGAATCCAACGGGATATCTTTCTCTCGGTTGTCCCTGATCCATTCAACAAGGGCGGACTCAGTTTTAACAATGAACTTGTTACGACTTGTCACGACGCGCTTTGATTCCTTGTTCAGAGATGCAGTAGCCGATGCCCGGATATTCTTTTCGTGTTTACGGATGGAGCGTACGGTAGATTCATTCAGGCCGTAATGGCGGGCAACCTCCACGATTCTCTTGCCGTCTTTAAACATATCCAATAGGCTGACCTTCTCCTGGACAGTAAGCATCTTCCTCCGGCGCTTTGTTTTACTGACAGAAGGCTTAATAAACGCACTACGTTTGGAGGCCATCGCGGGACTTAACACACAAGTTCTCAGAAATGTCATACACACCAGCAAAAATGTCTCTTGTGCGCGGCAATACAGAAGCGTGTAAGGGCGAGACGAGCTTGCATAAGGCTCAGCCAATCAGTTTCCAGTACATAAATAGGACAGCATCGAAAGTCGAAGCGCGAAGTGGCGAGGGACGATGTGTCAGCGCCACAGGCTGTTAGCTTTTCATAGCACATATTGAATACCACAAGTTGGCTTATGTAATAGACAGGGATTCTTGGTTTATCTATTGACCACGCTCTATTTACAGGGACAATTATTGCGCTCTACGCTTATCCATTGTTTGTCTCTAAACTTGTGTTTTTTATTAGAATTTTAAATGTTGACAGTGTGTTCGTTTCCATGGTTTGATCAGGCCACATATTCAAGCTAGGATAACTTTACATCTCCAGTTTGGATTAGTTGTTTCCATTAATCACAATGAAACAGTTCGAATTAAGTTATCTTATGTTTTTTTGAACATTCGACAGAAATAGGTTTTTTTGTGTGTGTTTTTTTTTTAATAGAAAAAACCCAGTGCTTTTTTTCCCGTGTAACCCCACGGGACGGCGTTCCATCACATATTTCCACAAATACTTTTTAAAGAAAAATTACTGCCTGGAATGTCTTTTCATGTTGCGTTCTGATATTTATACGTCGTTTTTTTTAAAATAGAAAAAAAGCACAGGAAAGACCGACTCCTATTACTATTAGCCATAATCCATTTTGGTAATTTATCTGTGTCTTTTTGAAAGATTTCGCTACCTCGCTCTGATTTAATTGTTCTACAGATTATAATTTATTTATACAATAATATAAAAAGCAGATAGCTTATTTTTCTTTTTTAGAGATAATTTATCTTTTATATAAATAAGAAATAGTATGGGCCCTTGGAATTGGAAGTTCCTTTAATTATTATATAATTATTACAATATACTGTTTATCTAGAGGGAAATTTAGGATCCAATGATGTATAATGTATGGAGATACCAAAGGATGCTTTTTGTAGTAATTAGTAATAATCAATAATTAGAATGGTGAACTTCATGAAATGATTATCAAGTGATGTATCTATTTGATTATATTTAATATAAGCTATTTGAAAAACTACCTTTTACACTCAGGGTATTATTATTAAATATTATGTAGGTTTACGGCTCTTTAGGGGATTTAAGTATTCAATTTCATTAATTTAAAAGTAATAGTAATACTAAAAATAGTAAGTGAAACAGGTCTACATTACCCAGATTTAAAAAAAAAATCTCTTTAAAAACACGGGAGTCAAATGAGTTAGTTTCCAATCATGTAGCACTTATTACCATGATTTAGAGAGGGTTGAAAAAGAACTTCAACGATTCGTTTAGCTTATTGCTTAGCCCTTTTAGTAGCCAGGTCGGCAATTCGTCTGGACAACAGCTTTGTTTGTTTGATGTAGGTTAAAAGTTCATTCATACCTTTTTGTTTTATAATAAAGATACCCATCTCTTCTATTTAATTTTAATTGAGACTTCCTTTCCCTGGGGATGAAAATGCTGATGTAAAATATGTGTAGAGGAGCTCAGCCTTAGTCTCAATTTCATAAGCTTTATTATTTGGACCTTTCAGTTTCAGCGAGGCTATTTCGGTAGGTTCATTTTTTTAGTATCTAATAGAGGACGATACGTTTTTATCTTTTGTTTTTTTTTTTAAATTACTTTGTTTGCATAATTGGCATATACATTTTTGGTGATATCAAATTAGTTTTTGCTTAAACTTAAAGTATCTTTGGTGTATTCTTTATTAGATTAATGGCTTTAAACAAAATTCTTATTCAGTTAACTCCTTTACAGCCAAAACTGCTGCACCTCGGGCCACATGGAGTCTGCTGCTTGTTGTTCCATTCAAGCCTGCTGCAAAATTTGCTTACTTTTTTTAAAAGAGGAAAATATCCTTATTTAAAAAAAATATATAAGTAATGTGTGCGTTATAACTGTGGTGGAGGGCGTGGCCCCGTGCCACGGAGTTTCAAACCCACAAATGTTTTCGTCATCACAGAACTTACTGTTCAATTTCTTAGGCAATCGTTAAGTTTCAGACTAGACATGTTTGTTCTGAAACGAATATCTGGTGCTTCTGAAGTTTTACTGATCTTGTTACTAGAGATTTTTTTTATTGTATTCGCTGAATAAATTTGTGAAACCTTGTTTGGAGAGAATTATATTTTTTTCTTCAACAAAGTCTTGGTTTGTCGCTTAAGTTGTAAACTGTAATTGCTGAACTTAGTGAACACATCTATGCGTTCAAATCATAAGTACCAATTGAAAGAAAACGCCCATATAAAACAACATACAAACATTAAAACAAAAACATTACAAGGAATAAATAAGCAAAAAAAAATTAATGCAAAATTATATCCTTTTAATTCATCTTATTTTTCAACACCAACAAATAAGTCAAATAAACAAAATCTTCATATTTTGTACAAGTTTTTGCATTGCTCAGTTGCTTTCTTTAGCATAAATTATATTTTGTTTAAAATAAATTAACTCGATTTGACCACAATAACCGCAGTCGACATACTCACAATAAATTAATCATGTACTCCTTTATAAATAATCCGAGGTTGATTGGTGTTTATGTGTATAATCAACTGACAAAAGTTGAACAATCAGTGACAAACAAACTCCAGCCCAGGGCTGACTCACTCCTCTGAAACGTAGCCAGGTTTCAGGCTCAGCTATTTCACTTCATGATATCGCTATTGCTGGACGGGTGTCTTTCCTTCCCCACCCCCACCTCCCTAACGTGTTGCAGCCCACTCCAGGCCTTATTCAGGCGCTGAGACGTGGCGGACGGTGATGAAACCACCACCAGCCATGCTGGCCGACTGCCAGGGAAGTTGCGGGCTGCGCGCGCTTCGTTCCTGGCTCGGCCAATGGGGAATGACCTTATCGGTCGTGACACGATACGACCTTGACAGAACATAACGGCGTGGTGGAAAATTACCAGGCGGGGAGAATACACGGCTGAGCAAAGTAGGTCATATACCGTAACACCCCGTTTGTTGTGTTGCTGGTAATTGTAAATTTCATTTGTCGTTTTCTTCCGTGTTCAAAATGAGGAAATTGAATTCACAAATAAAAAGGAGACAGCAATATCAACTGCCCCAATCAAAAATTAACTATCCGTTCACAGTTCGGATAATAAATAATAACAAAAGCTCCAACATATCAAAAGATTCAACATATCTTAATTTAAGACACGTGGACAGAACCTAACAGAAAACTTCCTGACAAAATTTTCCTTCATTCAAAAAAATACAAATCCCCACCTCATTCACCATTAAATACATTTTCACCAATAAATACCATTGATAGCACTGGTCATAACTCAGAATGATCAATAAATTCAAGATAATATAATACAGTATCTACATGATACAAATAGGGTTAGTTGTGAGGGCTTGACACATACAGGTTTCACTGACCTCTGTCCACCCTAAACACTTTAACCTCTCAATGACAAGACCAATACAAGTTTATTTGCTGCCAAAAATCTTACTAGTATTTAGATATTTAATCGCATCCATGGGACTATCTCTTAACCCCCCTCACCCACCCCAAAAGATACATTTCGTTAACACCTGCATTGTCTGAATACAAGATCTATAAATATAATACCACCCATAAAAAACAACTTGACCTTTAAGTTATTAGTTCTAGCACCATTTGAAAACCAAAAAGACTGATTACAACATAAGTTCTAGTATTACTTTTACAGTATGGACAAAAAGTCCCTATACGGGAAGAAGTATGTTCCCCCTTTCTTTTCTTTTTATTACCCATTAGGAATGAATAAATCACACAAGCTGACTAGATATATAATTGAATGAATTCATACTTCAGAATTAAGTTAAGTAATTTAACAAATTCTTAATAAATATAAAGAATTTTAATAAGTTATGATGGAAGCAATGAACCCTATAGTTAAGTAATGGCAATGTGAAGGGTGAAATGATTGGTAATACTCTGACCAGCAAGCGTAGTAAAGTAGCTCATTAAATAAATATTCTAATGCAGGTAATAGCAACAGCAATGTTTTATTAAAAAAAAAACAGTGCAAAATAATGGGGTGGGGCTGGGGACAAACTATTTAAATAACTTTGGTAACAGAAATATTAAAAGGTATACACGTATGTATATAAATAGATTGTAACATGTGGGATGTCATCATATCAACTGGAATGTTTCAATTCAAAATAATTAAAATTAAGGTTAGAGAAAGCTACATCTTATTTTGGAAGGGGAAACAGTACTATGACTATAAAAACTAAAAACAGATGTTTGAAAATAATTTATATGATGAGGCTAATACCAGTACTATGACTATAAAAACTAAAAACAGATGTTTGAAAATAATTTATATGATGAGGCTAATAGTAATAGAAATAAAAAGAGCAACATTTTTTTACTTAATTTTGACTGTATAAATTATTCAAAATGAGTACAATCTAAATTCCTCAAAGGTTGACTAGGCAAATAGAGAGAAATCTATAACGTTTCAGTGACTAATATTAAACTATCATCATTTAATTTATCAACATTTTATAATATATATTATATAGAATTGTCACATGGAAGTTGGTGTTGTCAAATAATTCACTGGGAAGTTGGAAATGGAAGCACTTTCAGAATTAAAAGTACAGTGAAGCAGTCTCTTTCTTGAATGTTGATCATTCCAGGATGAAGTGATGAGGCTTTATTAGATGAATACCACAAGCTGTGTCGTAAACAGAGTTCTTGTTAGAAATCACTTGAAAAACGAGAAGTGTATTCCGATAATTTCTTTAGTAAACGATATCCAAAAAGAGTTCACATTTTGATTATTGTCTATACCAGGACAGTCTTGACATGGATTGTGATAATCCTTTTAGGTTTAAGTTTAGTTGTTAGTTTTTTTCTCCTTTTCTTTAAAAAAAATAGTTCTTTTGCTTTAAATGTCAAAATAGTCCAACAAAACGATTGAGTAGTTTTCATGGCCGATCGGTCAAAGTAGTACACGATGCTGGTTTCTTTCTTCATGAAGAGATGTCCAGTCAGAATTTGCTGCCTTTTCTTTTGAGGTCTTTCTGTGAAGACGACAACTTTCCTCAAACCCGTCCAGTAGGAGTTTGGTCATAATCATAAGGCAACAAGGTGCTGTACTGCTGTAGCTTACAGCGACATGCTAGCAGATCGACGCCTCTTTAGAGAGGGGGTGAACGTCGCGAGTCTTGTGCTGCAACATCCCCCAATTCGAGGGACTCTTGATTATTCTTTCATTTCTTTTAAAAACGGGAATGAGGTCGAGGTTGGTCACTGTGGTTTCAACACTCTTCCAGATTCCTTCCTACCCAAATCAAGATTCGCTGATGCTGCCGTCACTGGCAGAATCGTGGGTGTAGGAGTCGGAATCTTCATCATCATCTTCCTCTGGACTTTCTTGGATCGGGTCCAGGTTTGACATGGCAGAAATGGTCCTCTGGCGTTTCTTGGGGAACATTGGTTTGGTCTTTCTCTTGGACTTGAGCCCAGCTGTAGCTTGCTTGGAAGCCGATTTGCTCGACTTGCTGCCGGTTTTCTTTCTGATAAAACTCAGAATCGAATTGAAAATTCCCTTCTTCTCACCGTCGTCGACTTTGGTGAGGTCTTCTTTAGCCTGGGCCAAACCCAAACAGCTAGCGTGTCTCTTGGACTCCGGGCTGCTAAGTCCTGGGCTCTTCATGTTTGGTAAAGAGGTGGACAGGTGTTTTGGGGCAGCAACACGAGACTCACACAGAACAGGGTTACTCTTTGAGGCGGTGTCCGCCTGAATGATGTAGGTGTAGGTAAATCCGTTTTTGTCTCTGAGGGTGACTTTGTAGGTTTTCATGTCACTGGACTTCACCTGCTTCAGGTCGGCTTTATCAATCTTAGTTTTCTTGGATGCCTGTCTCTTGTGAGCGGGCTTGACAAATGGCATGTAGCCGTGGGTTGCGTTTGGATACATTGCCATCGCTGAAGAAGAAAATAAACAAAGTCCGTTTGATGAATAATAAATTAAACTCTCTATTTGAAGAATAAATATCTTGTTAACACAGACGAAGTTTCATCCAGATTGTGAATCAGTTCTGAAAATGTTTTACAAGTCCGGTGTATTTATACACAACTGGAAGTAAACAATAATACAGTGATGACACAACAAAAATATCCGATCTTAGAATACGACTGTGTCAGTGTTGGTGTGGGACCTGGAACGTCCTAAGTTTCAACTGATAGCAACCTCTGTCGTAACTGAGTGTATAGGCTGAGAAATGGGCCAATCAAACGCAGTTTGCGCAATTTTCAATGACGTTGGAGGAGACGGGCGACCTAAGCTCTAGTCATGGGGGTGGAAGGCCTGTTGTTAACAAAACATGGCCACATGTTTCGGTTTTATTTTCGAAATTCTTCTGTTTATTTTAAAATTCGTTTACGTTTCCTTAGTTATAATTGAATAAGGAAGTGAACTTGCATAATCATTCAACCGAAAAAGCTTTAACTCCAAACGTTTACATCCAAAATCTCAATGTTATGAAAAATTCTCCAACCTCCACTCACTTGGTTGGGTCGCAGTGCATATTTAAACAGCTTGGGCTGTTGCCAAGTCATTCCCGCAGCACGTGAAAACTGGCCCAGTAGTGGTCACATGACTCGCATTGTGAAAACGGCTCGGCCAATCAGCGACGAGGAGAGAATGAAATCATTAATCGCTATCCATGAACAGTCACGAGTTGTGCACACTCTACTGTAAACATTACATTTATTATGTTTTACTAAATAAACATTCTTTAGGTCGAGATTTAAACAACAGTTTTTATTTAATTTCATAAAATATAAAATAATTTTGAATTTAATTTTAACATTTTTGTTTTACTATCAATGGAAAAAAATGTTGGGATTTCACAATAAAATATTCTCCTGGCCCCAGTAACAAAGTCAATGAAATGTTGTCATGGCGCCAAGAAATTCCCGCCCTCGTCAAACGGCTCGCATAGTTTTGAAGGGTCGCTTCACAAGCTGACGAAACCTTAGGTTTCGGGTTTCGCTTTACTTCTCAAGTCCATGCATTTTATTGATTTAAAAAATTAATTAACTAGAAGGATTGATTTCGAAGCACAATTTTTTTTGGTATAAAATTTTAAGATTTGTTGAGAGCAAAATGAATAACTTGCCCACAGTGTCTGAGGCGAGACTGTTGACGTTTCCAGTGACACCGTATAACGGTTTAGCTACGTGTACATTAATGAAATGGGTTGTGGTGGTCCAGAGGTAGCGCTCTCGACTGTCATACCGATGGTCACGAGTTCGAATCCGCACGATTTGTTCTAGGGCCTGAGGAGTCCCCGAGTCACCCAGCTACGAATGTGTACCTAACTAGACAATAGTTAGGCGGCTGGGGTAATGCGTGGAACCCCTATAGCCGTGGCCCGTGACCTCTACATCACTTGCCAACAGATCACCCACCTCTCATGGTCTGTGGACGCAATTATCTTCTGCATAGAAGGAGCGTCTGTATATCTAAGATATATTCAAGATATAAGATATATTCAATTTCAAACGAAAAAGAAAGATTCAGTTAAGTTTTTGTATTTTCGATACCAAGGACCATTTTATAAAGAAATATATAGGAAGCTCTAAAAAATAGTTTGATCTGGAACATAACGCATTCAATGTTGTGCATCGACTGTGAAGACATCTTTAGCCCAAACAAGACCATTCCTAAAACGAGGCTCTGGAATTCAGAAAGGGGAGCTGTACCGCTGTAGAACCGAAAGATTGTTTCACGCCAGTGGCGCGTATATCGCCTTCTCACCTTCCTTTCACGCACACCCCCCTCCCACCTATCCGCCTCACATTTCTCCCCACTACCCACAAAGACGTTTAAAGATTAAAATTGTAAGAATGTTATAGCCAGTAGATATGTGCGGCTTAATGTAAACGCGTGAAGATCTGTATAAACTTGGAGAGGAGGGTCGTTCTTGGGAGGGTGCAGAGGAACGTCGCGGGGGGGGGGGANGGGGAGGGGGGCTCTCGTCAGTGTGTACAAGAATTTGTGACCTGGAAACTGGGAGAAAATGTGAACGGCTTAGTTACTTGTCAAGACATTTAGTGGAAGAAAATGTTCAATATCGGCTAGAGCAGTCTGTGTGCTAACTAACGGGCACGGAGAAGTGAAGCTAGTGAAAATATATGTAACAAATAAATGTTAAAAAACTGACCCCGACTCCCTACCACACAGCATTGAGACTGACCATTGTCCTCTCATTGATAACCAAGAGCGGAATGTGATGGCTAGCCGCTAGCCTGGCAAGTATGATGACCGCCCCAACCCTTGGTCTTATGAACTTACAACTACCAATGTTAACAACACTGACATTAATTAGCATCCAATTATTCACATGTAAATTAACATTATCCGCCATGAACAATAACAAGACCCCTACAAAATCAATATCAGAAACAACCTGCCTGGTCCAATTATGGTGAGTGGGGAATTTAGTATTAACAGAGAAGAATATATGAGCTCTTTCAAAGGTCTGAAGGAGAAAATTCCCTCTATGTCTATGAGAATATGGAACTTACATGAAATGATTTATCATTAAATCCTTTGTATGTGTTAAAATCTTTCAACAACAATGAAGTGTTTAATTATAATATATTAATAATGATAAAAATATCATGAACGTTTGAAAAAAAAATATCGCGGTATTTTTCGATAGAGATTCAGGGATTTCAGTTTGAACGACGAACGAGCTCAGTGTAGAGAAATGGCGGGAGGATGATGAAATCGCCGATCGCACGGCGAGGTAAACACGCAGCAGGTTGAGGGATAGGCTACCCAAATAGTGCTCTACTCGTGACAATAGTGGTGGTGGTTGAATGTTTATGTTTATGTTTTGATGAATAACAGTCACGTGACCAAGTGAGAGTGGCTTCAAGGATGTAGTGAAAATAGAGCATGACAGTCACTAGTCTAGTGTGATCGATTTTTAATTTTCTTAAAGTTTTACAATTATGTAGATGTAACAGCCTGACAAGGGTAACTGATTATGGGAAACAAAGGTAACTTAGCCAGAGGAGGGTAACTGATTGAGGGCACGAAAAAGGTAACAGCTCAATGTGGGCGAGGGTAGCCGATTATGATTAAGGCACTATTAAGTGCCACACAATTAAAGACATGCGAGGGTAACTTAATAATGGTGACCCGTCAAAACGGCACCTGTCAAATCGGCTTTGGTTAAAATGGCCCCGGTCTAAGCGGCCCCAGACAAATTGTTCACATTTTTTACAAAAAAAATTTAATTATTATTTGCGTTTTAAGTTAATTTAACCTTTGTTCAACTTATTCACCTTTTAATAAAGTGGTCAAATTGTAAAATTATTTCTTGTGACGTTTGATATTATTTCTTCTCAACAAACAATTGTCACTAGCTACCATATAGTTTAACTGTTATTAAATTGTTTCTTGTGATGTTAGTATTATTGTTTTTTTTTTGTGAACTAAAACTGCCACTGAATCGGTGAGTAAAAATAATAATATAAAATTTTATTCCCGTAACATATAATTTAAGTATGGAAATATTTGCTGACCCGTGAATAAGCAAGATTGATTTATTGTATCTATGTGAATATTTTCATGGTTTAATTGTCCTTACCATTGACAAGATTTCAGACACATCAGGTGCATGGAATGGAAATCAGCTCAGAGAAAAGCAAGATTTTTGTTAACACATCAGTGCCACTATGGCAAACATCATTATGAAACAACAGCTGCGGGAAGAGGTACATAACCTGAAATTCCAAAGAGCCATTATATCTAGAGCTGGTACCAGTGAAACTGAAATTCGAGATAGAATTGGGTAGAATTGGGTAAGCTAAGGCAGCAATGAAGAGATGAAGAGATTAATCAAGACATGGATCAACAAAAATATTAGCCTTTATTAAAAAAAAAAAATAAATAAATAAAAATAAAAAAAAAAAATAAAAAAAAAAAAGCTCAGGCTATACAGAGTTCTCGTTAAAACCTTTGTCCTGAACGGATGTAAAACCGGTACACCTGGCTACTGAACGCAAGCTACATGCATTTGAAAATAAATTGATGGGATAAGTTTTTCAGATCTGTTATCTATGCACAAGATCAATGAGTATGTTTGGGACAGAATAACGTCCCGTGCAGGTCGTCATCAATCCATTCGTAAAGAAAATATAGCGACAGTTAAGAGATGCAAGCCGGCATGGTTCGATCATGTGTTGCGACATGATAGCCCGACACAAATCATCCTTCAAGGCACTGTACAAGGGGCCTGGCGGAGAGGTTGACTGCGGAAAATTTGGCATGACAACGTAAAGGAATGGTCTTGTCGGAGATTGAATGATTTATTGGTCGCCGCTCAAGATAGGAAAATGTGGAGAACGTTGTCTGTTGATGTGCCCATGCGCTCCCTCAACGACTGCAGCGGTCACGAGACTGAGGATGATGAGGATAATGATGATGATGATGATGAACCCTTTCCTTAGGCCCATGGAGACCTTCAGACTCATCTTACACATGGTTCTATTCATTTTTCCAAGTTTCGGTAATTTTTTTTGGCTAACGCAAACCTATTTCCACCATTGTTGGGGACAGAGATCACACATGTATAGTATCTAGACCTAGTGACTTATCTTGAGATCAAAGTAAAAGATCAAGTTGTAAGAATATGTTTTGGTATTTTTCACACAGTTCAAAGATATCTGATGTTAAAAAGTTAAAAAAAATAATAATTAAATAATGAAAATAAAAGCCTTAAATGTTAATGGGACTTATATTTTATTTTTTTATTTCTAAAGCGTTTTAGGGGTTATCTTCTTTAAGTTAAAAAACCCTGCAACAAAATCAAGACTTCAAAATATCCTCATAATCATATTGGTTTTTATTCACTTTCCCTGTTTCATTTTATCGCTTTCAGATTAACTAAAGACTAAAAACTTATAAACCTCAACTTAATCAGAATAACTAAAAATACTTTCATCAGAGTTACAATCAGAAGTTTGGCAATTTTATATGTCACTTGTTTAAAAAACAACAACAAAAGAAAGAAAGAAAAAACATCGTTTTACTATAGGCACGGCAAAAAAACCATCAATGCATGTCCCCATTTTAATAACAGAAGGTAAAAGAAATAAATAATTTAATCTGGGTGCACCTGCTTTTTGATGAGCTGTCACGATTAGAAACCTGGAAATGAATGCCAACAAATCGCTGATCCAACGCTATTTCGTCTCTCTCGCCCAAACTGCACATGGTCCAGGGGAGCAAAGGGTAGGCAATTAAGGGCATCAGATATGATTCCTAATAAGCTAAGTAAAAAATTATATATTTTCTAGCTTTAAAAAAAAAATAATTTGATGATTGAGTTATTCATTCAGGATGTTAAGAATGTGTTATTGACTCATCAGAATGGTAAGAATAAGTTACTCGAAGACGCAATGTAAAGATGAGGTCACAGAAGGCGATTGTTGGACAAGATAAAATAGCACGTTCTATAATACAGGATCCATGACATGGCAAGCGCTAATACGGTAGGAGCAGTGATAGGATCGGTCTTCAGGATGTTCGTGCATGAATTCTATATTGAATGTTTGTATACACTATACACTGAAACTGAAACCAGAAAAGAAAGTCGGGGTTTGTTTACAAATTAATATGACTTAACAAAATGATGGGCACAACCTGGTTTCATCCACGATGACCAAAATTACTAATTATTACACAATTACAGTGACGTCACTAGGGTTGGTGTCACCCAGTGCGGTGGCTCATAGCGTCACTAGGGTTGATGTCACCGAGTGCGTTAGCTCATGGTGTCACTAGGGTTGGTGTCACCCAGTGCTGTAGCTCATGGTGTCACTAGGGTTGGTGTCACCCAGTGCGGTAGCTCATGGTGTTTCTAGGGTTGGTGTCACCCAGTGCGGTAGCTCATGGTGT
>MUZC01004440.1:110911-218024 GCA_002072015.1 Radix auricularia | reverse complement strand
GTCACTAGGGTTGGTGTCACCGAGTGCGGTAGCTCATGGCATCACTAGGGTTGGTGTCACCGAGTGCGGTAGCTCATGGTGTCACTAGGGTTGGTGTCACCCAGTGCGGTAGCTCATGGTGTCACTAGGGTTGGTATCACCCAGTGCGGTAGCTCATGGTGTCACTAGGGTTGGTGTCACCCAGTGCGGTAGCTCACGGTGTCACTTGGGTTGGTGTCACCCAGTGCGGTAGCTCATGGCGTCAGTAGGGTTGGTGTCACAGAGTGCGGTAGCTGATGGTGTCACTTGGGTTGGTGTCACCCAGTGCGGTAGCTCATGGCGTCAGTAGGGTTGGTGTCACAGAGTGCGGTAGCTCATGGTGTCACCTCTTCACGACTAACCCTATTGACGGTAAAATCCGACTTAGCGTTCCCATTCAACAAAGCCGCCATCTTTGTTTATATGCCGCGTACCAAAAAAATTGGAAAATTTAACTATTAAAATTCTAAAACTAAACCTAACCCTAACCCTAAATTCACAATTATAAATAAACATAACCCAAACCAAATTAAAATTCTAAATCTAAACCTAAAAAACAAAGGAAGAGAATGCAGAAAAAAATTGCTTTATAACCCATTTGGGAACGTATAATCGGATTAAGCCCTTTCTACGAGTCTGCCCGAGCCAAACAATGTAAAATACAGAATTTCACACTTAAGTGTCACACCCTTTGATGTGAATAATTTGTGGCGTTGATATCAAGAAAGTGGTTCAACAAAGTGTAGAAAAAATAATAGTAAAAACTAACTCTGACCACAGACCATTGGCAGCGTCAGTCAGAGGCACGAGGCATGAGCCACGTCATGACGTACTTGATCAGACGGTCATCGCAAGTGATCGATTCTTTAGAACGTGAATTGAAATATTCAGTTCCAAAATATGATGCTGTAAAAAATATCGTTTTTTAAAAAAATATATAAAAAAGGAGTACTTACAGTATGGATATCGAGCCTGAGTTAAGACTGTATTAAACAAACAAGGACGTAGATCTTGTGATAAGATAGTATTTAGGTTTGTGGAAGTTTCCACTACCTCTTGAGCAATAAATTAAAAAAATATTGGGTCAGAATAGTGAGTTAGGTATTTGGGTCGCAGGAATGGAAGTTTTGGCAGGATCCCATTCCTCGTTGTTTAATGTTTTTTGTTTTACTAAATAGCACTTACATATTAAATATTAATATTAAAAATAAAATATAAAAAAATAAAATGTTACTTATACATATATAATCGTTTTTTTCTTCTTTTATGTTGTTAGATGTGCACTGCTCTAGTAATTTTTGAAATTCTATTTCTGGAAACAAAATATTGTTAGTTTTAATAGTTAGTTTTTTAAATCTATTTATTATTATTATTAATATTATTATTATTATTATTAATGTTATTATTATTATTATTATTTTGAAGTAAGCCAGAAGTGGAGTTGCCGAATAGTATGTAATGAATAGAAATAGGCCGAAAATGACGTTCTATTCCAGAAGAACTTACAATAAAACAGAAGAGATTCATCATTTTATAGTCCACTTCGTTAAAAACGAAGTGGACTGAAGACTCAACGAAACAATTTTGACACCCTGCTTGATCAATGACAATGGATGGACAATGAAGTGAGATTTTTTTTTTTCAAATTCCTTCCTGGAATATAAAGCTACCCAGTGAAAGTTGGTACTTGCGTGGGTACTTTGATTTATTATTGTTAGTACATTTTGTATTTTATTCGTTAATTCAATCATACGTCATCTGTAATTCTGAAGTGGACTTCTGATGAAGCCATAAATATCCCGTACCCATTCCGTCATACTTGAGAATATTCTATAAAACCCGATACAATTCGGTGTACTGTTGAATAGTTTCTAAATCTGTGTTTGGTTCAGAAAACTGTTATCATTTCAGAGAGGGACTGTCCGCTGAATCAAAACCACGTGACAGAGAGAGGCACACACGCATCGTCATTCATGGCTCAGTAACTTTCCGTTCCCCGCGTAAAGCACGTGATCAATGTTTATCAACAGTGGTAATAAGTCTATATTTAGACTCTGACAAGGGGCAGTGTATCCAGTGCACTGACACATCAGATTTTCAAAGTTATGCAATTGAGCTTGTTTCCGCAATGGGAATAAATTAAAACACTTCTACTTTCTTATAATTCAAAGGTTTACAAGGAAAGATTAATTTACCGGATAATGGGAAGGTGGGCAGGGCGGCGGAACTGATACTAATTTTCTAAATATTCAATCTTTAAATTATTGGTGTTTACAACTTTATGTTTGATTTTTCCCATTCCACGATACATAATTGCGGGATATTTCAACCGACTCTAATAAAACCTGGCACGCGAAATCAAGGATTTTGAAGATTGGTCTATATTTTAATTAAAATTTTTGGAAACAAAAATTTGTTTCATGCAATTTTGATTTTGTTTATTGTTTAAAATTAAATCCAACGATAATCGCAACATTCTGGCTTCAAAATAAAATAAACATCTACTATGGACGATAAAATAGCAATATTACTTTACAGTATGCTCTCGTAAGTACACACTTACATTTTTTAAAAAATGATTCACTATTCAATATTAGGAAAATTATTTTTGTTAAAATAAAAAACGCACTAAGAATATCGCGAATAATATATCACTCAGTTTATTTGTTAAATGGGTATTTATTATTACAAACACCATCTTGAACAGCACATAAATTAATAATATATAAGCATTAAGATAAAGATAACGAATGATGTATAGTTCTGTGTTTAAAATCCTTTTTATTTCGGCAATAGTAAAATTTCGAATATGAACCTAAGATAAATTTGTTCCATAAATATATTTCAGTTGTAAGGACCCACAGACAAATGCGAGGGACCCACATTTGGGAAGAACTGTTTCATATCATTTTTCTGTTTTCACTATACAAAGTGATTTGAAAATTTCGGTCACGCCATTTCATTCAAGTTTCCCCGCAGGTCAGCAGGTAAATGTTAACATTATTTTCTTACCTGTATTTGAAACTGTGAATGGTAAGGCCTCAAAGTGCACACAGCCATGATGTCGGGGCATAATCATAACCTACGCCAATATCCATTGATTCAATCATAGAGTACAAACTGTTAAATGGACATTTTTTTTTAATCACGCTAATAAAAAAAGTTAATAAGCAGAATCTAGTCATTAGAAACAGAGACTTGTAAGAGATATTCAGGTGTTTTTTTATGGCTGGAGATTTCTCGCTTATCCAAAACACGTATTTGACCCTATAACTTGTTACTAAAGTAGAAGGTACCCGGTGAAAACATTGTCAAAGAATCGTTTGTTGGTTTATGGCAACGAGTACTGTCATTAAATCCTTCTAGCAATGACGATGACTGATCCTTTTTTTTTTTTGATGTGGGGTAAGTATGCTGGTATGTTTCCATCCCATAAATAAATAAGTACTAGTAAAAGATTAACTATACATAGCATTAAATATGATGTAAAAATTTATATTAAAAATATTGTCGTTTTAAAAAAAAAACTTCATTATTTAAACCAAACACCAACCCGCTTATTCCCACAGCTTCTACAAAAAAAACAAAAAAAAACAACACAACAACCAACCAACCAATAATTTATTAATTCTATTGGCAGATAATTAATTCATGACGTTCGTGACCTAGTGTGATCCAATTATTTTACTCCCCATTTTCCTTTGAGATTAACATGGAGTCCGCATGGGCGCTCCTTTGATGACCTTTGGAAACAAGTCCAAGGCAACTCGAAGAGACAATGCAATGATTGTTTGTCAACAATATCCCACCAGGGGAAACCAAAGTCACATACATAAGGCAGTTAAAACATTTCCGCATCCATTAGTCCACGTCGCCACACCCCTTCATTTTCTTCCCCCTCAACTTCTCATATCTAGGACATAACACCAAAACATCAGGTATTGCATCCTGGTTTAAGATAATCCCCCCTCCCCCCCCCACGATGCACCCCGCTCTAGCTGACCCCAGATAAACGAGACGCTCCTACTTTGTCATTCAATCTTGGGGCTAAATCAAATGCGCAGAGACCCCTCCCCCCACCCCCGNAGTTGGATTGCATTCCTTTTCGTTTTCTTTCCCCCCCCCCCCCTGAGGATAAAACATTGACAAGTTGATAGGTGACTAGTGGGAAGGTGGGATATACGGGCATTAAGTCCATGATAAGAATTGTTCAATGGCATGTAAGCGCTTGTCTTGTGTGAAAATATTTGACTAGCATACACGTTATAGGTACAGAAAATACGACTTTTGTAACGGCACACATCATTATTCAGATGCATAAAGACTGTATTTTGATGAAGATGAGGACCGCACGCAATAAGCAATAATTTAAGTTACGATATGGAGATTTTGGTGGAAGACTGGTAACTAGAGAGTCAATTGCAATTTCGGAGGTCTAGTTAAAAGTTTACAAATGAGGCTCAATATAGGAGAAATGTCCTAATCCTGGACGTCAGCAAGTGGTATTGACTCTCTACATTATGTTAATTGTTAGAGTAATAATTAAAAGGTTCATTAACATTTCACGTAACAATGGAAGACAAGGAAGTTTTGGTAAAAGGCTTGGTGGAAGGCCTGGACAAATTGTGGACGGCATGGACAAATTGTGGACGGCCTGGACAAATTGTGGACGGCATGGACAAATTGTGGACGGCATGGACAAATTGTGGACGGCATGGACATATTGGTGGAAGGCATGGGCATATTGGTGGAAGGCATGGGCATATTGGTGGAAGGCATGGGCATATTGGTGGAAGGCCTGGACAAATTGGTGGAAGGCATGGGCATATTGGTGGAAGGCATGGACAAATTGGTGGAAGGCATGGGCATATTGGTGGAAGGCATGGGCATATTGGTGGAAGGCCTGGACAAATTGTGGACGGCATGGACAAATTGGTGGAAGGCATGGGCATATTGGTGGAAGGCATGGGCATATTGGTGGAAGGCATGTGTATATTGGTGGAAGGCCTGGACAAATTGTGGACGGCATGGACAAATTGGTGGAAGGCATAGGCATATTGGTGGAAGGCCTGGACAAATTGTGGATGGCATGGACAAATTGGTGGAAGGCATGGGCATATTGGTGGAAGGCCTGGACAAATTGTGGACGGCATGGACAAATTGGTGGAAGGCATGGACATATTGGTGGAAGGCATGGACATATTGGTGGAAGGCATGGACAAATTGGTGGAAGGCATTAACAAATTGGTGGAAGGCATGGAAATATTTGAGAGTTTCATGGAATATGTTGGGTCATTTAAAGACTTGAGTTTCAATCTTGAACGTTTTACCTTGTCACTTTCAGGAAGAAAATGCTAAATTAAGAGAAAACACGATGGAATCTATTGTGTTAGTTAGTTAGTTATCTCCTCTCAGGCCGAAGACGGCACATAGGGCAGAGGTCATAGATTTCCATTTGCGACGATCCGTTGATAATTGTATCAAGTCCTGGTTATTTCTTAGACCCATGGTTGAGCTTTCTCTTATGTTTGTTCTATTATTTGTTATGTTTATTCCCTCTATTGTGTAGTAGCGTATAATGTGATGAGTAATGTAGGATGTATCTCATAGTAGATCTTGAGACCGTGTGCTGTTTCGGTTTTAGTAGTAATAAAAATAAAACAACCGGACCATGTTTATTATACAAGACAGTCATTTAAAAAAAAAAAAACTTCACATAATAAAACAATTATTTTAAACAAGATGTTGAAGGAAACCTTATCAATAAATGTATTCCTTGTAAACATGAACAGAAAGGTTTACTCCTAACAGAGAGTTAGACAGCGGTTTAACATGAACAGAAAGGTTTACTCCTAACAGAGAGTTAGACAGCGGTTTAACATGAAAAGAAAGGTTTACTCCTAACAGAGAGTTAGACAGCGGTTTAACATGAACAGAAAGGTTTACTCCCAACAGAGAGTTAGACAGCGGTTTAACATGTGCTGATGGTAAGATATCTGGTTTATGGCTGATACATTACTCCGCGAAGCTGAAGACAATAAAATTATTTTTTAAAAAATGAATCGACAAATCTCTGACCAAGCGTTCGACTTGAGTAGAGTTCTTTGGGACAGTTACATTATTTGGTTTGACGAATTGCACAATCCGAACTGAAGCACGTCGGTGCATTTAAGTATCACCGCTTAACAATACACACTTCACTAAGACACAGCTTAGCTTACACAGCATCGCCAACACACAACTTAGTTAACACACTAATTAGCTATCACAATGTAAACTATAATTTAATTAACACACAACACAAAACTTTAGAACATTCATAGCTTAGCTAACTCACAGCTTAGACAACATATAACTTAGCAGATTTAGCTAACAAATTACCTAATATTGAAGAATACAAGGTAGGAAATATCAGCGATAACATTGGACATAGATTTTATCTTAACTTAGTTGTACAGTTGAAATGACTTGTCTGTTAGTGAGACATTCGCACTAAGAAAATGGATCAAACATTGTTACAAGATATATAAAAGCTTCAACTCTACTGGCGCAAAAAACTCAAATTTTTACAAGTTTTCTGATACCTCTTGCTTTATGCTTTGCTTTTAATGATTTAAATATGAAGTGTCTTTTCACAATTTATTACACCGTAGTCGACAAAAATATTCCTTACGAAGCAAACATAAAAAGTATACTAAAATTACACCTCAAAAGGTTGTAGTGATGTACTGTGTGGTTATGGAATATGGAATAAACTAAAGTAAAATGTATTTATTGTACATCAAAAAAATTTAAGTGCGCGACTGTTATATAATATTTTAAGGGAGCAACATTATACCAATTATAAAAAAAAACAACGAATATATCTAAAAGCCTGTAGCTTGAAATAAAGCCTACCAAAAGTAAAGCCTCTCCAGAAGGTTAATTTGAAAATAGTCTCCATGGTTAAAATAAAACCGGTCTTAAATTGTTTTAAATTATATATTATGGTTGTATTAACGTTAATGTCTCCGAATATATATTCTATTTGTCCTACTTGCATTTTGTGTATGGTAATAGGAAATTGAACGATCGAAAGCTTAGTCAGCGGCGTAACAAGTTGAGCTAAAAGGGGGTACTTACCCCTAGAGATTCATTTTCAGGGTGGCTAATTGCGCAGCGTTCATCCAAAAATATTACAAACTAAACGATAAGATAAAGATGATCAAGTAAACATCACAAAAATAATTATTCTTTATTCTGTTATTTTTTAAAGTGATTTTTGTATTATATTAAATGTATGATGGGGAGGATTTATTTTGTGTTGAGGCTTTATTTCTTTATTTACTTACAAGGGAGACTATATAAGGAGGAGATTCTGTATGTGGGGGGGGGGTAGATCTACTTTATAGCACCGGCAATTGAAGGTTTGATTTTCAGATAAAGGATCACTTTAGCTGACTGGTAAGAGGAACTCTAATTCAATAAATGGAATAAACGTCATTCAAATTAACATTCGTTGAGAGCACAGCGACTAATACTGTCCATGATCTGTTTAGGGACAAAGTCCGTATGTTTAGGGGAAAGGACGTGGCACCAGCACACAAATAAAAGTCTAAATTCGTCATGGTTTGCAATTAAGACTGCAGCTAAAACTACGGTAAAAAATAATAATACTGTCAATAGACTGAAACTGCGCAGAATATAGTTTATGTTACAGCAGTTTATTGCACTGTCTGTTCCCCGAGGACTAAATATTGTATACAGCATCTCATGCACCCATTACTCGTGATTCGATTGTGCTTAAACTTTACATACATTTCGATTTCAAAAGACAAAGCACGAATAACCTATAAAGATAATTCAGCAGAAATTACGGCAAGCACAAGACGTGAGCAAATAAGCATGACGAACGACCCTAGGCTCGCTAGGTTCGACAAATCACAGTTTATGGTTGGCGAGCAAGGATATTGCATAGTGGGGGGCAGGTAACAACAATTGCAGTGCGCATGTCAAGAGACCAAAATGAGTCAGCGGTCCCCCCATTCGCGTTGTTTTTATTTCTGCATGCTGCTGTTAGTGTATGTTCTCTCTCTCTCTCTCTCACTTCCCTCACCCGGTCTTTGCTACGTCGTGGATCGTATTTAGTTCATAATGCTTTAATAACAACAATTAAATACTTGAGTTAAGTGACTTTTTTTTAAAGCTATTGGCAACAAGAAGAGTTTCATTCTCAGTCAATAAAAAAAGGGCAGTAAATTTTTTAAAAAAATTCTACAGAAATAAGAAAAACTATTACTTTATACAAAGTCTCTGATTGATTATGTATTGTAAAAGTGGTCAGCTGAGTCACGATCTTTGGTAAAGATTGAAAATGTATGGTGAAAGGGTAAAAGATTACATGATTTTCAGGCGACTAAAAAAATTAAGATGAAAAATACATTTCAAATAATTTTCACGCAAACGCATTTTTAACACTTCTAACACTTCTCGGTACATCACGGTCAAGGTTAACGCGTGGTAGATCTAAATGTTTTTGAATAGATCTAAAAATAAATGCTTTGTAGACAAGACCCGAGTGGTTCAAGAAATGATAAAAAAAATGTTAGCTTAGGTCTTTTCAAAATATACAAATGATTTAAAAGTAACAACAACAAATACACTCTTAACAAACTTTACAAGTTCAAGTCCTAACAAGGCCAGCGTGTTGTAAATTTCACAAAATTGAAATAGGAATGTATATTAAAAATATCTGGCTGTTTGGTGTGCGTCTTCTTGGCTTCTACTGACTGTGGCGGAATTTCGCTCTGAGCATCCCTTTGTTTAGTCCTTCATTAAAAATATGCAAGCATGTCAAAGAACCCTCGTTTTTGTAACACTTAAATGGGAAAATAATCCAAGAAATACTTTAAAGTTGATGTTATACAAATATTAAAAACTTCATCATTTTACAAAACGGATCACTTTAGAGATAGATCTATGCAGTGATTGTAAGATGTGCCAGGCGTAACGAACCACATTCTAAAATACTCAGCCTTTTTATCAGTAATAATTCAGTTTCGTTTTCCCAACATTTATAAGGACAAATATGCAGCTGTTTGGGTTTCACGTATAGGCAACATTAGATAATCTTTATCATACTTGGTTGATATCTCAACAATTTCAAAAATGTTTCTTACTTTTTAATTGAAGATTAACAGTTGGTGTACCCAGTCACGACAGGGTATACTTTATTTTGTTGCAAACAGTTCTCTATTGATTAAAATTTTTCAAGATATTCATCTATCTATTCTGGGGTGAATGGTGTCACCTTGTGCGGTACGCACCCCGCACTCTATCGCCGCAACAATTCTTATAAACGTTACAATTCTTCTATTTGGTTGATGTAGCTGACTGTTTTACCCGGCTAGGAGTAGTCTTTCTTATGTGAACAGTTCCCTTTAAAATATGTCAGTTTCAAAAATTTTAATACAAAAATAAAATCGTCGCTCCGTAAAACGACAGCTGTCATCCTGAATATCGTTGATTACCGTAAATCTGTTTGTATGAAATCCACATCCAGTTATTAAACTGACTTGTCCGATGGCGCTGCCCACTGTCCACTCTTGACTGTCCGTGACAACCCAACCGGGGCGATGATTGGCTGCGGAAGACAATGACCTACAGGTCTTGTTTCTGGAGCTATTGGAGGACACTGGGAGGACCAGGATAATTAGAATCAGGTTTAACCTTAGAGACACGCCGCCAAGAGTCATCACACGAGGGAGGACGTGTGGTAACATGACAAAATGAAAGATAAAAAATATTTTAAAAATCTACTTAATGGTTGCGGTCTAGAAACTATCAAATAGCCTACAGGAGAGTTGGTAAGACCTAATGAAAAGCCTTGAAGTCAAGTTTTAAGTGGTGAGAAGACAAACATTACCTGTAGACATTTGCTTATTGGGAATTAAATGCGATTGAAACATACCTTTTTTACTCACCCACCCTCACCCAACCACAAAATATAAGTAAACAATAAACAATAAAATAACTGCTTCCCTTGTTAGATTATTTCTGTGACAAGACAGTTTGTTGACACCAAACGGTTTAGTCACATCCTCGCCCTTATTTTTAACATAGACCCGTTGATTAGTTTTATGTACAATGTATAAACGACTGCTCTTGTCTATTATCTTATCTTATCTTATCTTATCTTATCTTATCTGTTACAGACGCTCCATCTTTACAGAAGAATATTGCGTTCTATGCTTATCTACGGTTTCTGTTTAGTCCTGCATTCTTATTAGAGTTGCAATGATGATAAAGTGTTGGCTTTCCTGGTTTCTTCACGCAAACCAAACCAAGTCCGAATTCCCATACGGAAAGAACGATAATTTGTATGTGTTTGTTCTTGCATACGGAATAAGAAAGGTGTTTTTATCCTTATGTCTATCTGAGGGTTGTATTAAGTTATTTTTGTGTTGTATTTCTAAATTATAATTAATTGTTTTATGTATAATTTCTACTTTGCTCTTGGTTCTTCTATCCTCTAGTGTTTCAAGGTTTAATAATTTAACTAATGTTGCTATTCTTGTCAGTTAAGAATATTCTCCAGTAATGAATCTGGCAACTCTTTTTTAATTTGTTCTAGGTTAGCAATGTATTCTTTGGTGGATGGGTACCATACAAAAAATGCATATTCTAGAATAGGTCTCACCAGGGTGAGGTAGCGTTTTAGTTTTATATCTTTATTACATTTGTAAAAGTTTCTTTTTATAAAACCTAAGGTTTTGTTTGATTTTTTAATAACTTAATTGACAAGAGGATTCCAAGATAGTTTCTCGATTATTATGACTCCTAAAGTATTTTGCATCTTTAGTTTGGTTTAGTTCTTTTCTGTGAATGAAATATTTATGATATCGTTCTTTCTTTTTCTTTTTTTCTGTCAACAGTTGACACTTTTCTGGGTGTAAAGACATTCTCAGACCTATTTTCCGGAAACCATACAGACATAATTGACAGGAGAAGACTTAATAACAACCTAATGTCACCCTCAGAATAACTTGAATGTAATCAAAGGTTAGGGTTCAGGTGGGTGGAATGTGTATTGTCGCCGTTGGTGTAGGAGGTGCGTGTATGTCGTATGTGTGGTTTTTGTGTGTGGGTAGAAGTGATGGAGGAACTGCTGTGTGTGTGTGTGGGGGGGCTTGCTATGTGTGTCAGTGGACGAGACATATGTGTCTGGATTATGTGTGAAGCTTAATGGAGAGCGTAGCAATGCTGTTGAAAAGACCCTTTCGAAACAGATCGATAAGCTTGCAACGATTCTTAGTTAATTCCATTTCCATGTCAAACGAACAACTCTCGTGCATTGTTCTCACAGATGCACACATTTCAACAATTATTCTAGCACCATGGTTCCACCCATTTTATCCCACTTACATCAACTGTACAAGGTAGCAGCCACACAGGAACAGTGCGTCGTTAAAATGTCGCAGAATAAAACGCTACACATAAAGAAGCGTCTCATCAAAGCTATGCACGAGTTGCCATCATCTCATTTGCATAACCTTTGTGACCGGGGCTGGGGTGGGGGGAAGTGAGTCCTGCCAGCAGGACAATTGGGCAGTCACGTGACGGCATACCGCATTACACAACACAACAAACATAGCTGTACTATAGATAATCATTTTATTCTTGAAACAATTTGAGCTAGATACAGAAGCTTGACTTGAATAGACACATTTTTACAAGAAAGAAGTCATGAGAATTTTTTAAAAACTCAGTAAAGTCTGTGTAAAAAAAAAAAAAAAAAAAAGAATTGTTGACTAAAGAGTGAATTAGTTTCTAACAGCGAAAAGATTTGCTTTATTAAAAAAATATTAGAAAAAAAAACTGGTAACCTTTAGAATAGAAGGTTTTCTAAGTACAAACGGATATTTTCTACACTGAAAGAAATATAGGAATGATTTACGTTTTGCAAGTCGTATAAATGATTTTATTCCCTACTGAAAGAACGATAAATTTCTTGTCTACAGTAGATTCTCCTTGTTAACTAAGTCGGGGAAACCTTTTAGGTAACCTAAACCAGTGGCGTCACTAGGTTTTGATGTCATCCAGTGCGGTATGTCAGGATGTCGAACCCCCTTCCCCCAAGACTTCACCCATAGATCTCCTCCGAGTCCACCGATGACAAAGAACGGGAAGATATAGCATTTTACATTCTGGAGTGACCCCTTTTTGGGTACACCCTCGCATCCCCCAGTTACGCCTCTGAACAGTGTGAACGTTTATAACTCGTCCACTTTGTTATTAAAAAGTTTAAATAATAAAAAAAAAAGTAAAAGAAAATGTTGAGTCGCGTACAACGGAATGTTCAACATCCATAATTAGGACAGTTTCCGTTGACAGTTGACAGATGCCGCATTCTGGGAGGATGTTTGAGGGAAGACATCTCGCCTACTTTCAGTTCAACAGGTGTGTGTGTTGAACCTTCCAGAGCACGAGGCTGTGTCGAGTGTCGAGGGGCATGAGGCCCCATAAAGATCCAGCCTGGAGGTGTAGGGCACAGTGTTAATCTGTGGTTTAATTTGGGAACAGGAAGACACTTTTAGGTGATAATTTATGGACGTTTCTAAATAAAGGAGATGCGAAAAGGATACGTGACGTCACTCACGTGTTTCTTACGGTGCGCCATGCGTGCCCTCAAGGGGAAAGGATTAGAGATTGAAGTTCTCGTGGTGACGAGCCTGTCCTATGTGTTATGATGTGGTTGATGTGGGTCGTGGTGACGAGACTGTCTTGTATGTAATGATGTGGTTGATGTGGGTCGTGGTGACGAGACTGTCCTATGTGTTATGATGTGGTTGATGTGGGTCGTGGTGACGAGACTGTCTTGTATGTAATGATGTGGTTGATGTGGGTCGTGGTGACGAGACTGTCTTGTATGTAATGATGTGACTAGTGTGGGTCGAGGTCCATTTGAAGAGTGAGGATATTGCATCTATTGTCGCAAAAAATACATTACAAATTTGCATGTGTCGCCATGGGCTAACAAATAACATCTTTGGCATACAGTTCATTCTAGTCTAGTATGTTTTCATTCATTTGGTTAATATTGCTTCCTACGTGTGGTTACTATTTAACCCTATAAGTGGTAACTATGACTTCATGTATTTGGTTACCTTTTGTAAAACGTTCAGTAATTTAAAATTGTTTTACTTTTTCGTAAGTGTAAACTTACGAGAAATCAGGTTGTATTTAAATGTAGCGGTTCTCAAATTTGTCGTTTTTTTTCCGGGAGCTAGTTGATCCTTTTTTTCAAACTCCGTCCTGTGGCTGGTTCGATCACATGACATGAAACTTAATGTTGTACAATACCAGGACAAGTAGACTTTTGACCTACTGTAGAACCCTCGTTACAGTTACAGCGAGATAGGAACCTCGGATCAGAACTGCATGATCAATGGATACTTTACCCAAACACCTTGGGAACCCTTGATTATGATCATCAAGTTCATGCCTGCAGGCATCAAGACGGTTAACAATCATGAAAAGATGAGTTTGTGACGTGACATAGCTGACATTCTTACAGGTTAACTGTGTTAATTGTGTCCCCTTGAAACAGGTAACCGTGTTAGTTGTGTCCCCTTGAAACAGGTAACCGTGTTAGTTGTGTCCCCTTGAAACAGGTAACCGTGTTAGTTGTGTCCCCTTGAAAGGGAATTGTGTGTTTGGGTTGAATGATCTTACTGTAAGGTGAATAGATAATCTGGTGGGTGTCTATATGAGCTGGTAGGTGTCTATATGAGATGGTAGATGTTGAGATAATCTGGTGGGTGTCTATATGACCTGGTAGGTGTCTACATGACATGGTAGATGTTGAGATAATCTGGTGGGTGTCTATATGAACTGGTAGGTGTCTATATGAGCTGGTAGGTGTCTATATGAGCTGGTAGGTGTCTATAAGAGCTGGTAGGTGTCTATAAGAGCTGGTAGGTATCTATATGAGCTGGTAGGTGTCTATATGAGCTGGTAGGTGTCTATAAGAGCTGGTAGGTGTCTATATAAGCTGGTAGGTATCTATATGAGCTGGTAGGTGTCTATATGAGCTGGTAGGTGTCTATATGAGCTGGTAGGTGTCTATATGAACTAGTAGGTGTCTACATAATCTGGTAGTTGTCTATAAGAGCTGGTAGGTGTCTATAAGAGCTTGTAGGTGTCTATAAGAGCTGGTAGTTGTCTATATGAGCTGGTAGGTGTCTATATGAGCTGGTAGTTGTCTATAAGAGCTGGTAGGTATTTAGATAGTTTGGTAGGTGTCTAGTTAGTGTGGAATGTTTATGGATAATCAGGTGGGTGTTAAGATAATCTCGTCTGTGTATATCTAATCTCGTTTGTATTTAGATAGTACGGTAGATGTATAGATAATCTGATATGTGTCTAAATAAAATGTTTAATTGTGAATAATCTTGTTAGTCTATAAGTAGGAAAAATAATTGAAACATTCACTTACAAAAAAGCCGAAGAATATCATTTCACGATGTATATGTTACAGTGTAAATTAGTTTAACTTTCCTTTTCAAACCATCACATTTCATGGTCATATCTAGATCAAAACCAACCACTTTTTATGTTAGATGTAGAAGAAAACTCCATACTTTCTGGTGGATAAAGACCGTCCCAAATACTCTTTAAAGACGTCCAGGTTATGTTTACGAATGAAATATCTGGCAGGGCACCTTGACATGTGTAATATAAATAGACGTCTGCTTTTTTAAATCAGGAGCTGAGAGGTCGGAGCCTTGGGACGGGATCAATATTGATGCGTTTGGATCATTGATTGGAGACAGAAATAGACGGGTGTAGTTAGAAAGATTAATAAGAGGCAGCTAGATTCAATGACGTTGGTAAAAAAAAGTTTATGGATGGTAATATAAATAAATGGATGCACGTCTGGTTAGACGGATGATGAAAAGAAATGTTTGAGTGAATGAAGGATGAAAAAGTTGCTGGATAGATGGCTATATAGATAAAGGACGTTTCTTTACAAAAGAATTAAAGTACTTAGATATGTAGGTCGATGGAAGGCCAGATAAATCGGCAGAATACTGAGGATATGGATTAGGGATGGGTTTCTATTAGTGTCCACTGTCTATTAGTGTCCACCGACTATTGGTGTCCACCGACTATTGGTGTCCACCGATTATTGGTGTCCACTGTCTATTGGTGTCCACTGTCTATTGGTGTCCACTGTCTATTGGTGTCCACCGACTATTGGTGTCAACTGACTATTGGTGTCCACTGTCTATTGGTGTCCAGTGTCTATTAGTGTCCACCGACTATTGGTGTCCAATGTCTATTGGTGTCCACTGTCTATTGGTGTCCACTGTCTAATGGTGTCCACTGTCTATTAATGTCCACTATCTAATGGTGTCCACTGTCTATTGGTGTCCACTGTCTAATGGTGTCCACTGACTATTGGTGTCCACTGTGTAATGGTGTCCACTGTCTATTGGTGTCCACTGACTATTAGTGTCCACCGACTATTGGTGTCCACTCTCTATTGGTGTCCCCTGTCTAATGGTGCCCACTGTCTATTGGTGTCCACTGACTATTAGTGTCCACCGACTATTGGTGTCCACTGTCTATTAGTGTCCACTGTCTAATTGTGTCCACTGACTATTGGTGTCCACTGTCTATTGGTGTCCACTGACTATTGGTGTCCACTGTCTCTTGGTGTCCACTGTCCATTGGTGTCCACTGTCTATTGGTGTCCACCGAATGTTAATGTCCACCATCTTTATGTGAAAACAAAAAAACTGTTCACAGCGCATGCGTTATATTTTTTGATTTTGATCCTAATAAAAAAACGTGTTTGTGTAGCCAAGTCATGACTTATGATTTATTTTGATCCAGTTGTCAAATGTTAGAATATAGAGGAGGGCATGGCTTTTTTTTTTTTCCTGATGCGTGAAATCTTGTTTATGATATCTCTCTATTAGTGCAGAGGGTCAGAGGCGTCACTAGGGTTGGTGTCACCCGGGGCGGTAGCTCATGTTGTCACCCGGGGCGGTAGCTCATGGTGTCACCCGGGGCGGTAGCTCATGGTGTCACCCCCTCATGATTTAACCCATAGAAATCCTCCGAGTTTTCCAGTGCCAAATAACGGGAATATATAGAATTTTACGATCTGGTGTCACCCCTTTGATGGTGTCACCCGGGGCGCGCCGCCCCCTCCGCACCCCCTAGCGACGCCACTGCAGAGGGTAAAGGTCATTAAGGTACTCAAAAAATCGTATTACTCCTAAAAGGTAAACAAATCTTTTAGTGCTGTCCTTGGTGCGGCCATCAGTTCTGAAGGTAGCTGACGACACAAACTTAATCAGTTTGGTCACTACACGCCTGGGATGTCTTCTGGTGGATAAATTAGCCTTCTGATTGGATGAAGCAGATTTCAGCTTGCAGAAAGTAATGATAGATACCAAGGGACAGAAAAAAATCGTGTCAGAGATTCAAATAAAAACAAGTGAATTTTATGTTTATGTATTAAGCTTTGACACTCAAAATGATGGTACCCAATTTTTACGGTTATCGATTTATCTGTCAATCTTTATTGATGACTATATTGCCATTAAATCAGTTTTATGAAACGAATGTCTTCAATTAAATATATTATATATATATATGTATATATACATATATATGTATATATTAGGGCTGTTATCGATTAATTTAAATTTAATCGTTAACTTTTGAAAAATTACCGAATAATTAATGGATAATTTTGATTAAAGCTAACAATAAGATGTATGACGTCATCAAACTGAAAATTTCAAGGGAAGGAATAAAAACAGGCAATTGACATTTTTTAAATTTAAATATAAGTAGTTCAACATAATGTCGATGAATTTAAATTTTGTTATTGTTAATTAAGTAAAAACAATGTTTAGTTTTTTATATCATTTTCCTTATAAAAACAGCTTTATTTTAAAGTTCACACATTAAAAATATTTTTTTCAATGGAGAAGTTTGTTGGTGAATAAAGCAAACTATTGTTAATTATTAATAATTAATTATTTTTTAACAAATCGTTATAGTTCTTTATAATATTTTCTTTAAATTTAATCACGATTTTATCGATTAAAATAATCTTATTCGATAAAATTTTTACCGATTAATCGAGAAATTAATCGATAATTTCCGTAGCCCTAGTATTGTTGGACAGTGACAGATTGAATGTTGGACAGTGACAGATTAAATGTTGGACAGTGAGAGATTAAATGTTGGACAGTGACAGATTAAATGTTTGACAGTGACAGATTGAATGTTGGACAGTGACAGATTAAATGTTGGACAGTGACATATTAAATGTTGGACAGTGACAGATTAAATGTTGGACAGTGACCGATTGAATGTTGGACAGTGACAGATTAAATTTTGGACAGTGACAAAATGAATGTTGGACAGTGACATATTAAATGTTGGACAGTGACAGATTAAATGTTGGACAGTGACAGATTAAATGTTGGACAGCCACTGATTAAATGTTGAACAGCCACAGATTAAATGTTGGACAACCACAGATTAAATGTTGGACAGTCACTGATTAAATGTTGGACACACACAGAGCTCATTTGCTGATTTGAATGTTAACAAACATGTACGACTGTAGAGAACAATATGTTGCTATTTATTTACTTCAAACGAAGACTTAAAACACATCGTTTTTAGGGCTGTTACCAATTACAATTTTGTTTCGAATGATGGGTGGAAAACTTAATCGATTTAACGATTAATTTCAAATATTTATATTTTTAACGCATTTATACATTTCGCTTAAGTTGCGATCAAATTATTTTGCGAAATAGGTAAGTCGCGGTAATTCCATGGCTCCCGAATTTTGTGACGTAACATAAAGAATTCATTCTGCTATGCAAGAAATAAGGAAGAGAACCCTTTTTGTTTGCGTATGCACTTCTAAATAAATAATGATATGAGGGGAAAGTATGTAAATAACAAAAAATTTAAATTATTAATAGATTGGAGAAAAATATTCGAAATATTTTCTTAAATTTTAATCAAATTTAAAACGATCAAATTAATTTTATGGATTAAAATTTTTAACGATTTATCTATTAATTAATCGTTAAATCTTTTCTCTCCTCCCAAATCTACTTTCATCGTAGTCCACTTTCATTGAGCTCCCCTTTCATTTCTCAAGGTCTATGAGGCTCATTGGTGAATATGTTTTTATACTGAACAAAGTTAGTGCTCATAACGTTGGACCGTCATATGGTTAAGTAATTTCTCTCTAAGATTTGAGAATGATCATTGCAGAAATCTGGTGAAGGTTGTTCAGATGTACTTATCGGAGTGATGGAGTGGTAATGAAGTGCAGAGATAAGAGGGATTCAAAAACAAAAACATTTTCGTGAGCTGAAGGTATCGAACAACATGTTATTTATCTATTTGGGTCTTAAAGATACTTTAAAATGGAAATTTGAATTAAATACGACCAAAATCTACAAATGAAATAAGTAACGGAAATTGTAAAGATTTTTAATTTCAAGTTTGAGAATAAAAAAAACGGTTTCGCAGGAAAATGAGATTCATGAATAAGGCATCTCTCAGCATCCGACCATCAACCAGCACATCATCCGACCATCAACCAGCACAGCATCCGACCACCCACGACCAATAGCATCTCTCAGCATTCGACCATCCACGATTAATAGCATCTCTCAGCATTCGACCATCCACGATTAATAGCATCTCTCAGCATTCGACCACCCACGTCTAATAGCATCTCTCAGCATTCGACCACCCACGTCTAATAGCATCTCTCAGCATCCGACCACCCACGACCAATAGCATCTCTCAGCATTCGACCACCCACGTCTAATAGCATCTCTCAGCATCCGACCACCCACGTTTAATAGCATCTCTCAGCATTCGACCACCCACTTCTAATAGCATCTCTCAGCATTCGACCATCCACGACTAATAGCATCTCTCAGCATCCGACCACCCACGTCTAATAGCATCTCTCAGCATCCGACCACCCACGTCTAATAGCATCTCTCAGCATTCGACCATCCACGATTAATAGCATCTCTCAGCATTCGACCATCCACGATTAATAGCATCTCTCAGCATTCGACCATCCACGATTAAATAGCATCTCTCAGCATTCGACCATCCACGATTAATAGCATCTCTCAGCATTCGACCATCCACGATTAATAGCATCTCTCAGCATTCGACCATCAACGATAAATAGCATCTCTCCGCATTCGACCATCCACGATTAATAGCATCTCTCAGCATCCGATCACCCACGACTAAAACCACCTCTCAGCATCCGGCCATCCACGACTAGACTAATACCATCTCTCACCATCTGACCATTCACGACTAATACAATCTCTCACCATCCGACCATTCACGACTAATACCATCTCTCACCATCCGGCCATCCAAGACCAATATAATTTCTTTGCCTCTAATAATCCACAGCCTTTAGCATCTCTCAGCATCTGACCATAAACAGCCTTTAGCATCTCTCAGAATCTGACCATGCATCCACGGACTTTAGCATCTCTCAGAATCTGACCATGCATCCACGGATTTTAGCATCTCTTAGCATCTGACCATGCATTCACGGACTTTAGCATCTCTCAGAATCTGACCATGCATCCACGGATTTTAGCATCTCTTTGCATCTGACCATGCATCCACGGACTTTAGCATCTCTCACAATCTGACCATGTATCCACGGACTTTAGCATCACTTCAGCATCTGACCATACACAGCCTTTAGCATCTCTCAGAATCTGACCATGCATCTACAGACTTTAGCATCTCTCAGAATCTGGCCATGCATCCACGGCCTTTAGCATCTCTCAGAATCTGACCATGCATCCACGGACTTTAGCATCTCTCAGCAACTGACCATAAACAGCCTTTAGCATCTCTCAGAATCTGACCATGCATCCACGGACTTTAGCATCTCTCAGAATCTGACCATGCATCCACGGATTTTAGCATCTCTTAGCATCTGACCATGCATCCACGGACTTTAGCATCTCTCAGAATCTGACCATGTATCCACGGACTTTAGCATCACTTCAGCATCTGACCATACACAGCCTTCAGCATCTCTCAGAATCTGACCATGCATCTACGGACTTTAGCATCTCTCAGAATCTGATCATGCATCCACGGCCTTTAGCATCTCTCAGAATCTTAATATGCATCCACGGACTTTAGCATCACTTCAGCATCTGACCATACACAGCCTTTAGCATCTCTCAGAATCTGACCATGCATCTACGGACTTTAGCATCTCTCAGCATCTGACCATACACAGCCTTTAGCATCTCTCAGAATCTGACCATGCATCCACGGACTTTAGCATCTCTTAGCATCTGACCATGCATCCACGGCCTTTAGCATCTCTCAGAATCTGAACATGTATCCACATCCTTTAGCATCTTCCAGCATCTGACCATGCATCCACGGCCTTTAGCATCTCTTAGCATCTGACCATGCATCCACGGCCTTTAGTAACTCTCAGAATCTGACCATGCATCCACGAACTTTAGCATCTCTTAGCATCTGACCATGCATCCACGGCCTTTAGCATCTCTCAGAATCTGACCATGTATCCACGGACTTTAGCATCACTTCAGCATCTGACCATACACAGCCTTTAGCATCTCTCAGAATCTGACCATGCATCCACGGCCTTTAGCATCTCTTAGCATCTGACCATGCATCCACGGCCTTTAGTAACTCTCAGAATCTGACCATGCATCCACGGACTTTAGCATCTCTTAGCATCTGACCATGCATCCACGGCCTTTAGCATCTCTCAGAAACTGACCATGCATCCACGGACTTTAGCATCTCTCAGCATCTGACCATGCATCCACAGCCTTTAGCATTTCTCAGCACCTGACCATCCACAGCCTTTAGCATCTCTCAGCATCTGACCATACACGGCCTTTAGCATCTCTCAGCATCTGACCATACACGGCCTTTAGCACGTATAATATCTCAGCACACACAAGTCAAGATCTAGAGGAACTCTCATCTCAGCACACAATATCACATAGAATCCGAACCTTTTCAATAAGTTTTCTTATTAAATATTGATCTTCATTTTTCACGACATGACAGTCTAAAAAAATATTCTAATTTAATTATTGTTTCCTACTCTAGACACTATTTCATTAAGCTGGCTTCACGTCTGCTCCATTGACCTCGCTCGTAAAATGTTATTTCCCATCCGCCTTAATTTGAAATCTAATTACACTTTTTTGCAAGTGGGTCATCCCATTTTTTTTTCTTTTTAGTAGTAAAATATGTTTAGAATTTCATATGTAAAAAGGAGGTCTATATTGATTTGATTATTTTGAAAAAAAAATCCTGTCGTCTAATATGTTGTTTAGAATGTGTTTTTTCATGTCGTGCTCTTCTTGATATTTTGCCATCGCCCAGCACCGGGAAGTTTGAGTTAATGTGATACACGGAGAAATCATTGTCACTGACAGGAGTAGACTGACTATATTTCTTACAGAGTGTTTTTAAAATGTGTTTTTTTGAATTGAGAATTAAAGTAACGGTAATTTGTCCAGAGAGAGGCCCTCGGGGGAAGAAATAAAAGCCTGAACTTTTAAGTTAACTTAAATGAAACCAAAGAGCTCCATGTTTGAAATGTAATATCCTAAAAGGATTAGCAAGAGATATTTTTAACAAGAAGCCTGAAAACGAGGTCAAGGCAACCGATTGACAATTGCTAGAGCTAATGTATCGTTTATTCAAAGTTCGGTCCTTAAATTAAAATTGTTCCCTCGGGCCTCTCTTCGGAGCCTACATCTGTAAAGGCGTCAGCTGCCCCGTACAAAATGATCTTAATAGGTCTTCCCGGGAAACTCTCCCAACCAATTTCGCCCCCTCCCCCCACTCTCCAAGTACCACCACAGGGGAACTATTAGCTAAATATTACGTTATGTTCATTTCGGTGCAAATATGATCAACTGCCGCACGTAGTTTTCGCAAATAACTGTCGACAAAGAGAACGGGGGTGGGGGTGCACGGCAATTTAGAGATTGTTTATAATTATACACTATGCTACATATAGAGTGAGATAGATTTAATACAAGAGAACACACTGGAAATAAACATGATACATTATTTGTTTTTTTTTTAATATCCACGATAATTTACATTACTCTTTAAATAATACTGTTTCGGCAGTAGGACGAAGCTGACGTCATGCACCACTATACAACAACATGTCAGACTTATTTCAGTTACCGCTAGCTAGTAATTTATCTATTGGTTTCATTGCTATTTTTTAAAAAAGCAGCCAGCCATCCAAAGGCCCCGCAGTTCTCACAGCGACAGATAATGCATTGAAAATTTATTATAAAAAAATCGTGTTTTTTAAAATCTGAAATGGATATGCATATCATGAGATAGTAATTTCTCTTCTTCTTCTTCTGCGTTCTCAGTAATTTAATTAGTTTGTTATTTTCTTTATTTTATGTTGTAAGTTCTCAGAAATTACAAAACGTTTACGTTAACATCATTAATAGAGAGGCAAGAAACACGACTCCTCATAGATGTTGGTTTTTATTTTTTTTAAAATAACTTACAATCTATATACGTCTATTAACATTTATATTCGTATACTTAACATTTTGAAGTTCATTAAGAATTTTAATGATTTTTTAAAAAATAATTTAAATTTTCGAGTAAGTTGTTAGTTTAACATCAATGTACACACATTAAGCAAGCAAAATTATTGCTTTCTATTATTTTAAAAAAAAAAAATATTCCATCTAGAGATGTTTAAAGGATGATCGAGTTTTCAAATGTCTTGTGGTACCAGGAATCGGGGAAATTTTTATCTGAGAGAGCCATAAAAAGCACAAATTTGAAAAGTAATTCTGTGAGAGCCATACATTATGTTTAAAATAAAAATTGAATCAAATGTGTGGAATACTAAAACAACAATAATTATGTCTCAGAAATCTTTTTAATAACATTGTTATGATGTTTTATGTGCAATTAATATGTTGATAAAAGGAGTCTGATAAACGTTGTTTTTTTAAAACATAGGCTAATCAGCCATTCGTCTGGCTCTCAAGTTCTGGTTACCCGTCGCCTGTGTTAGAAAAACTTTAGTAAAAGAAGAATGGTCAGTTTATATTAATTTTTCTTCAAATTTGTCTCTCTAGCCTATGCAACAAGATACGTGGCATCTTGAACAAGTTGTCTTCGAATGCCCAACCACATGGACATTAATTTTATCTCTCTAAAGTCACGGTACGTCAGCCCAGTACGCTACCGCTAGACCACCACGCCCCCCTAACAAGTCGAAATACTACCACTAATGAATGTACATTCTCTTTTGGGTTGAGCCGTTAGGCTCTTAAAACCCGGTTCAATTTTTCGCAGGCAAGCCTCATCATTCGGGCATCGCCATAGAGGTAATCCTCCGCTGGTACCGCAACTTCACCCTCCAAAACCCCGTCTAACTCGGGGCAACATTCTATACGTGGGCCAACGTCTCCTTGGGGCAGCCACACAGCCGACAGGCCAATTCCCTTCTGTTGTCAAACTTGTAAAGGTAGCTTCGTATTGGACAATGGTCAGATCTCATTCGTGCTATGAGCGTCTGACTACTACGGTCAAGTTTCCACCAGGCATCGCTTTTGTTCGGTCGCGGCATTTTCTGGTACACCTTTCTGGCCATATTCCCATTTGCCCAGCCCTCAAGCCATTTCTCACGGAAATGGTCTTTTAGCCACGACTTGACCCCCAGTTGGGTCAAGGGCTTATCGGGTTGGGGCTGGGCTGCAGCCTGCCCTGGCCAGTGCTTCGACCCTGTCTTATTGGGCCGCTCCGCAGTGTCCGGCCATGTACTGTAGGACTACTCTGCCGCCACGTGCCAGGAATTCACCTACTGTCTCCAAAATGACACTCACCGTCTTGGCCTCCAGAGAGGTTCGATTCAAGGTTTCGAGCGAAAACCGAGAATCGGTGAAGACCACGACGGTCGGGAAACTCTTTCTCTTCGCTAGACGTCGGCGTACTTCCTTCAAACCCCTGTGGATCGCTTCCAGTTCGGCTTCGTGACTACTGTAAGTAGATCCACACGGTCCCGACAGTTCGACGCTGTCGGGTCCTGGTTGGGGGTATTGAATTAGTACACCGTATCCACTTCTGCCATCTCTGAAACGTGAGCCGTCAGTGAAGACCTTTACCACGTTGTCTCCATAGGCCTCGATTGTGCGCAAAGTCTCGTCTCGCAAGAGCTCGACGGGACTGGCCCGTGTCACCGCGGCAGTTGCCAGTGTCAAACGTATTTCAGGCGGGTCAAAGCTTTCATGTGGTCCTCGAACAGGGACCAGTTGCATTCGTTCCCTGTGCTTGGGTAGGGGGACTGAGTCTTCTAGTTCGTAGACCACGTCCATGAAGGAGGGTCGCTTCAGTCGTGTCCTCTTAACCCATCGGTCTTGTAATTGGTAGCAGGGTTGGTCATGCTCCAACCTACGGTATCGCTCCACCGTGGTCATGATTGCTTTTTCTCGCCTTATCGCCAGGGGTTCTACGTTTGACATAATTTCTACCGCGGCGGTGGCTGTGGTACGTAACGCCCCGCAAACGAACCGTAGAGCTTGGTTCTGTAATCGGTCCAGTCCCTCTAGAGCCGTACGGCTCGCAAAGGCCTTGGCCGGGAGGCTGTAATCAATAGCACTTCTCACGCTACCCAGATAGAGAGCTCTTAGTAGTCTTGCGTCCGCGCCCCAACTTGTGCTAGCCAGTTTCTTCACCAGGGACAATTTATCTGTGGTTTTGGCGCATAATTCACGTTCATGGTTATGCATCTGGAGTTTCTGGTCCAGTTTTATACCCAGGTACGTTGGTGTCCGGTCCCAACTTAGCCTCTTTCCGCAGATCTGAAGCACCACCTCATGCTTCAGAGCATTCCGTCCATTCGTGAAAATGGAATGGACCGGTTTTCGGTATTGACTTCTATGCGCCATTGATTGGCGTACTTTTCAATACGGTTCAGATCGTTCTGCAGCCGATTCTGCAGTGTTGCAACGTCTTTTCCTGAACTCCATATCACCAGATCGTCAGCAAACATAGCATTCTGGGACTCGAGAATGATTTGTAGGTCGTGGACGTAGGCAAGGAACAATGTACAGCTGAGCGCTGAACCCTGTGGGAGTCCATCTTCCAGTCGTGCTACGCTGGATAGCGCTTCTCCAAGCCGTGTCTTGATCGTTCGGTCCGTGAGGAACGATTTTATCCAGCTGTATATTTTAGCAGTGTCACCTAACTGCTGTAATTTGTATAAAAGCCCTACACGCCACACCTTATCGTATGCATGCTTTAGATCGAAGAACACCGCAACCGTGTGGTTCTTCATCTGGAGTTCATTTGTCATGGTCTGAATTAAGCGTAGTGCTTGGTCCGTCGGGTTGCGTCCCTTGCGGAACCCACCCTGTGCCTTCGGAATGCTTTTGGTCTTTTCGAGGTACCAATAAAGCCGTGCGTTCACTAACCGTTCTGCCACCTTTCCCACACACGACGTGAGGGAAATGGGCCGGTAGCTGGACGGGTGTTCTCTTATTCTATGGTTCTATTCTCGAAATACTCCCACTAAAAGTCATGAGTGTTATATTCTTTTAAGTTAAGGTTAAATAAGTACAGGGTGGGGTGCAGGGGGTAGGGGGGCACAAGACACTGGGCTAAGACTGGTGTATCAAGGATATTTCCTGAGATGTTCATAATCCGGTTTTTGAAAAATCATTTCTCAGAATTAAACAATGTATTTGTGAGGGAAGCGGTGGAGTGAAGTCTTCCCTAACCTGCATGGTGGGGCGCATAGATGTCTAATCAACGCATTGCAATAGTTTAGAATTAACGCGCAGCACGTTTTGATAAATGTATTATAAAATCTGTTTGTGTAGTATAAAATGGTATAAATAAATGGATGCTGTGCAACTTTGAAAACGATTTTTTTTTATATCTTGCACATGGATGAACGAAACTTTGAGGAACATTAGTGGGGGAAGAGATTCATGTTTTCTTAAGACTACAAAACACTCAGAGTTTAACAAGCAAAGTTTGAACTAATCTAAGATAGTTTATTAGAGTCTGGCAGCACTTTGAAAACAGTTCAATAACAGGAGTTGTGGAATGAATATCGTAAAGTACGCATAACGCCCCCACTCTTCGTAATATTGAACATTACAACACTTAGGTTCATGATATATATCGTTCTATCCAATAAAAACAAAACAGTTTTGTAGAATAACTGCTCCCAAGTTCCAGCAGAAAACGACCAGCTAAAAAATATGTGATTTAAACGAAAATAATCTCCACCACAAACAAAAACAATGAAAGAACAAAGACAAAGACGAACACGAGATTTGTCCATCTCATCTACTATACCACTTACCATCTGACACCGTGGTGTTCATTCCTGTCAGCTTCACCCCGAACCCCACGCCAAATGATTGTTATTTTTGTGTTCAGTCGCCGTATCTCAACCCCCCCCCCCCCACACACACACACGGGCATTAGATCCCGTAACTAGCAGTTTGGCAAATGCTAGAAATTTGAGGGAAGGTCTCTGGTGTCATAAGATTAATCTCTCTTGTCTGCATCAGGTGGGAGGCGGTTTGTTGTTGTCGCCTGTTTGAAGATTTGTCAAACGTCGCGCCGCTGTGTTTGTTTGTTTAATTTTACTTGTAGATAATTGGGGAAAATATCTGAAATCTGAAGAAAATTGAAAACAGCTTTGTTCCAAGAACTACACCGTATTAGATGTTTTCCAAGAATCTTTCTACGAGGCTTTACGGAGAATAATTGTATTATTTAAAGGAGTGTACCGGATTCAAATTTTTGAAATCGGGCCTCAGCTGGATAGCCGGAGCAGAAATCCGGTAAACCCTTAATTCTATATGTGATGCAGGACTTTCAGCATTAAAAATAATAAGAATACTTAAGGTAAAAGTGCGTAGAGTTTTCAATGTACGCCAGATTAAAAAAATTGTTCCATTTTTAGGTTTGATTAGAACATTTAATTATTAACTGCATCTCAGCGGCGTAGCTCGGAATTTTCTAGGGGTTTGAGGTCCCCGGGGGCTGAATTTCCTTTGGGGGCCCCACATACATGACGATGGCGTATTATTCAATATAAATCGCATCTGTCACTCTACCGACACTGCCATCCGTCAGATCAGCTCAATCCGTCATTACTTAACAACTAGTGCAACAAAAGCTCTAGTCTGTGCTCTTGTAGTAGCTCGTATTGATTATTGCAATTCTCTTTTGCCAATTCCGGCTAAAAATTACATTGTAGAAATACTGAAAGTTCCATTGTTTAGCTCCTCAAAAAGAGAACGGCCTTTCGCCAAATGTTTTAGTGCATGTCTTAGGAACAGAGAGAATGCATGTGTCAGCAGAAGAGCGTAGCTGACGAGTGTTGAAGTAGATCGACGAAAGTTCAGTATGATAAGAAGAGCATTAGTCGGAAAAGAAGTTGTAACAGTGAGCAGTCAGTTTGTAAACAATTGAATTTAAGAAATTTAAAGCTTCCAATTTAGAAAGAATATACACAAAATACTTAAAAATTAAACACTTGACACAAAATCTTAGTCGAAATCTCCAAAATGAATATAAAAACAATGAAATTACTAAAGATAACAATAAAGACTTACGTTCCTATATCAAATCAAAAAAATGTAGCCTACATGTATAGCCACACTAAAAGGCTCAAATAATAAAACCTATAACGATAATGAGACTAAAGCTAATATCCTTAACACATATTTTGAATCATCACTTTCTGCCTCAGGTGACAAGGACATTTTAATAAATTTAAATAAAATGGAAGAAATATGTAAGATACCTGCAGATGAGATAAGTATACATTCACTCCTAAAAAAAATTAAAAATAAACAAAGCTACTGGCCCAGATGAAATGCCTGACAGGTTACTAAAATAATTAAGCAATGAACTGTCCCCAATCCTTATAGTTCTTTTTCAAGCCTCTCTAAACCAGGGCAACTGCCACAGGATTGGAAATTAACCAACGTAACGCCACTCTTTAAGAAAGGTTATAAATCAGACCCTGGTAGTTACAGACCTGTATCACTTACTAGTATCACCTGTAAATTACTGGAACACATAATATATAGCAGAATAGTTAACCACCTTGACAAATATATAATGCCCTATGCCCATATCAACATGGCTTTAGAAAAAAAAATATCATGTGAAACACAATAAATAGGTCAAATAGATGAACTATCACAAGGCTTAGACAATAATGATCAAATAGATACAATATTACTAGACTTCTCAAAAGCATTTGACAAAGTTCCCCACCTTAGTTTACTTAAAAAACTTAAATACTTTGGAATCTCAGGTCCCTTGCATCACTGGATCCAAGACTTCCTGTTGGGTAGGGAGCAAACTGTTATAAATAATGGATCTAAATCTGCACTAATAAAGGTTAACTCAGCAGTTCCACAAGAAACTTAGATAGGTCCCTTACTGTTCTTTATTTATATAAATGATTTACCCAAAAATATCTCAACAGGAACAAAAGTTTGGTTATTTGCGAATGATTGTATAATCTATAGAACAAATAAGTAAGAACAAGATAGCAAAATTTTACAAAAAGATTATTAATAAAGAAGTTAATAAAATGGGAAACTAACTGGAGCATGTCCTTCCACCCAGAAATGTGTCAACTGCTAAGAAATAAATTAAAAATATTTCATTAATTGCGAAGAAATAACCCAAACTAAAGATGCAAAATATTTAGGAATCATAATAAATGAGAAACTATCTTGGAATCCCCATGTCAATGAAGTAATTAAAAAATTAAACAAAACTTAGATTTTATAAAAAAGAAACTTTTACAAATGTAATAAAGTTAAAAACACCTTCCTTATTCCATATGCAAGAACAAACACATACAAGTTTTCTTTCTTTCCGTCCGGTATTCGGGCGTGGAATGGGTTTCCTGAAGAAACCAGGAAAGCCTCCACTTTATCATCTTTTAAAACTCTAGTAAGAATACAGGACTAAACACAAACCATAGAAATACGTAGGACGCAATAATCTTCTGTACAGAAGGAGCGTCTGTAACATATAAGATAAGATAAGATAAGATAAGATATAAAACTAAAATGCTACCTCACCCTGGTGAGACATATACTGGAATATGCATCTTCTGTATGGGACCCATCCACCAAAGAAAATATTGATAAACTAGAACAAATTCAAAAAAGAGCAGCCAGATTCATTACTGGAGAATATTCAAAACTGACAAGAGTAACACCACTAGTTAAATCATTAAGCCTTGAAACACTAGAGTATAGAAGAATCAAGAGTAAATTAGTAACAATATGTATAGCAATTAATTCTAATTTAGAAATACAACACAAAGATAACTTAATACAACCCTCAGATAGACATAAAGATAAAACCACCTTTCTTATTCCGTATGCAAGACCAAACACATGTTTTCTTTCTTCCCATCCGGTATTAGGGCGTGGAAGGGGTTGCCTGAAGAAACCAGGAAAGTCAACACTTTATCATCATTTAAAACTCTAATAAGAATACAGGACTCAACACAAACCATAGATAGACGTAGGACGCAATAATCTTCTGTACAGAAGGAGCGTCTGTGACATATAAGATAAGATAAGATAATTCGGGCTTGTACAGGTAGCCAATAAAGTGAGTAAAGTAGCGGAGTAAAAAAAAATCATTTTTTTAGCCTTAAGAACTAGTCTTAAAGTCCTATCAAATTCAAAAGACCAACTTTTGTTAGGTTTAATATGTTCAAATTGTTCAAAATGGCCCACATCACTTCGGGCATTCTCATAAACCCTCCCTAAGATAAAGTTTAATCAATTCCTTCTTTACACAATTTGGTTTTATTCGACCCATAATGAACTATTTCAAAAATCCAAATTTGTTTCTCAGTACTATCTTTCACAATTCACTTTAAGTCGACTTTTGTCTGAATGCTTTGTTCCACTTCACCCCGAACCTAAATGTAAGATGTTCACTCCCTCATACGTTGTTAAGTCACATAAAGTTTGACGTTCACTGGACGTTCACCTGATCCGATCCCATACGTTACAGACATAAAGAATTTGAAACGTTTCCACTTAGTGTGTGGCCAACCTGTTCTTACGTCGCCGCCACACCGACGTAACAATTGCGTCAGGGATTAAGATTCCTGTCAAAACAACCCAGGAATGATAGCCTACATTTTTTTCCCTAGCACTGACGCGGTAATGGCTTCTTTGACTTTAGTGTTTGTCCTCTAGTGAATAATAATCAACCGCTAACGTCTGAAAAGGTTGTAATTGATATAAATTGATCTATTTTATATTTCGCGTCCATGTGTATAAAGAAAACACGTTTAACATTTATAGAGCGTTGTGTACTGCCAGGGTGAGTCAGTGGTGTAATACAGAACTTCGCTTATTCAGTTTCCTATCCCAACGGGCGCCTATCTACTTATTCTGTTATCGGAACAAACAAACTATATTCATATCATAAGTTTTAGTTCAGTATTTATTCTTTGTGGGCTCGATGATAAGACTTATAATATCAAAGATAAAGGAGGCCAGAGGAACAACCAACAGTGAAGCTCGTGGCCACAGAGATGAAAACGTCATGGGAAAACATTCTCAAACCCGAAGACGTGGACCCTCGTTTTTAACAGGCCCCTTGAGAGGTTCACCAAAACCTTCATCGGTAAACCGGTTGAGCGAGATCCATGTAACCACAGAGCTACCCATTATACCACTGTGTAACAATTCAACACCACATTTCCGTTTCCTGGACCAAGCGTCAAGATGTACTTGGAGGAAATTTACGACCACCCCCCCCCACATGTCCAGTTATTTACACCCACCGACCGCACTACTGTGAAACCTATATACATGTCTCCATCGGATTAGGACAGGCTTTGTGCTCCATAATGAAGGAGAATATTTTTAATTGTTTTAACTTAAATAGTTAAAATATTTGAGATGGAGACGGGACCTGAAGTTTTCCCCAATGACGTCATCCATATTTGTTTACTAGGATTGTTCTACCGCGACCCACACGTTAAGAAATACAAAAAGACTTACCGGAAAAGTTTTTTTCTATGAGCCGAGTGCAGTATAATCACGATAACTGTGTTAAATTAATGTACTGAGATGCTATTATCTACATATTAATCAATTTTTAACAGTTTTCAAATCATGACCACATGCACACAGAAGTAAACAATTGCTAAAAATATGAAAATTCTAAAACCTAATTACTTAAAGGAATAAGGTCAACACTTTAGAAAAGAATATATGATCAAAATTAGAGTTATTTTGTCATTTGATTCTTCATAGATTTAGTAACCAAAACTCGTATAGTAAAATGTTAACTTTGCTAGGCACTATATTTATTATTATTTATAGTCCTTATTCAGAGACGTCACTAGGAATGGTGTCATCCGGGGCGACCAACCCCCACCGCACCCCCCTAGTGATGCCACTGGTCCTTATACAGAATGCTCAAACCACAAATAAAGCACCTGAACAAAAACCTTTTGTGTCATTAAAACAGAGCATGCAATTTTTCATGAATAGAAGTATTCATATTTTGTAAACGTTTCGGCCGATGCCTAATTCAGTGCAAATATATAAAAGCAAATATTTGAATTAAACTAACAAAAAAATTTGTTAGCTTTATACCAATTAATATTGTGCAGGAGCTAAATGTACATTGAAAGTAAGCTTAGTGCATCTTAAATTTAAGGTAAATGCAACTTACATGCATCTTAAATGTAACTTAAATGTAAACTAAATGCAACTTAAATGTAATTTAAGTGTAACTTAAATGTAATTTAAATGAAACTTAAATTTCACTTAAATGTAACTTAAATGTAAGTTAAATGTAACTTAAATGTAACTTAAATGTAAGCTAAATGTAATTTAAATGTAACTTAAATGTAATTTAAATTTAGCTTAAATGAAACTTAAATGTCACTTAAATGTAAACTAAATGTAATTCAAATGTAACTTAAATGTAACTTAAATGAAACTTAAATGTCACTTAAATGTAACTTAAATTTAAGCTAAATGTAATTTAAATGTAGCTTAAATGTAACTTAAATGTCACTTAAATGTAACTTAAATGTAACTTAAATGTAACTTAAATGTAACTTAAATGTAAGTTAAATGTAACTTAAATGTAACTTAAATTTAACTTAAATGAAACTTAAATGTCACTTAATTATCACTTAAATTTAACTTAAATGTAAGCTAAATGATGCTGAAGCCACCTGAAAGTAATTTGAAAGACCTCCCTCTTTGACTCTACCACAGCCGTATTCTGTGTTATTTCTAGACCACCTTCTAGACCACCTTTTAGACTACCTTCTAGAACACCTTCTAGACCACCTTCTAGACAACCTTTTAGACTACCTTTTAGACTACCTTATAGAACACCTTTTAGACTACCTTTTAGACTACCTTCTAGACCACCTCTTAGACCACCTTCTGGACCACCTTCTAGACCATCTCTTAGACCACCTTCTAGACCACCTCTTAGACCACCTTCTAGACCACCTTCTAGACCACCTTCTAGACCACCTTCTAGACCACCTCTTAGACCACCTTCTAGACCACCTTTTAGACCACCTCTTAGACCACCTTCTAGACCACCTTCTAGACCACCTTCTAGACCACCTTCTACACCACCTTCTAGACCACCTTCTAGACAACCTTTTAGACAACATACAATCCATATCTTTAATATTACTTTAGTTTGAGAAACACGATGTGGATTCTAAAGAAAAAAACAATAAGACAAAATTTTATTTGAAGTTTCTGGAGTACTGCATTCAAAAAAAAAAATTTTTAATGTAGACATTATGTTGTTTATATTTCCTCCGCGTACCCTCTTTCCCTCATTTGTTTGTACAACCTCTCCTCTGTTGACGTCAGTGATAAACCCAGTGCTACTTGAAAATATCGTCCAAGTAATGCATGACTTAAACCTGCCACTATATAGCGCGATCTTTCCTACCAATAGATAAGGCAATGTCTCCACACATGCACCAAACTTTACATATTTTGTCTCAGAAAGGCTCGAATGTTTGCCTTACACAGATAAGCTACCAGCTTGGTATGAAAAAAAAGTATTTGTGGGGGGGGGGGGAAGAAGAGCCTTGCAATGACTTCTTTTCTAAAAGTTTACAACTTTTGTCTGAATATCCTGTAAAAAAAGGCAAAGCAATAAATTTAAAATCTAGTTTGGGTGATTACTAAAGAATAACGGCATGATAAACAACAAGACAAGGATACAATTGAACTCTTTCTAAGAATTCATTGAAAAGATAATACTTTAAGAGCCTGTGTATTTATTTTAAAAATTTGACTAATTTTTTTTCCTTTGAGTTTTCTGCTGATGGAAGTGACGTCTGGGGTTTGGGTAAAAGATGAGATTCCATCAAAGTCACTGACTCCAGCCACTTGTGTTCACGTCCTAACAGTCTGTGCCTAACTTCGTTGGTGTTGAAATGTCACAGGAAGCTGGAGCCACGGGTCTAAAAGATAAAGTTATGAAATAAGATAGAGTTCAATGTATAGTAAGTAGAGTTAAGTTTGCAATTGAAATTAACTTTTTAAAAACATATCGTGTTTATTATTTTAATTTTTGTTGTAGTTGTTAATGATTTTGTTGTTATTAAGATTATTTTGAAGTTATTTCAGGGTATTTTTTTAAATAAATGTCAGCACTAGAATAAAGATTTTTGGCATTGAAGCAAATAATGTATTTCGTAAAAAGGGTAGAAACACAAAAATTTAACACCTAGCAAGCATGAACGCGTCAATGCTATTTTAACTGATGTAGTTAATTAATCGCTTCGTGCCTTATTTTCTTCATATGTATACAGCTCATGTCTTTTCTCATTCTTCTTGACTTGAATTTGTAACACACCTCGCCCATCTCGAGGCTAAGATCTCCACATTTGCCAGACCACAATATTTGCTTTGAGGCTCTTGTTTGGTAGTCCAAAGTTCACTGAGAGCTCTGCTTATCTCAATGTCTGGCTTTATCAAACAAATTGACTTCATTTTTACGGCTGCCATGTTTTCGAAAACTTTTTTTAAAAAATTAAATTTAAAAAGACAACACAGAAACACTTTTTTTGGTGTGTTGCTTTTAATGTTTTGAATTGTACAATCTTTATCTTAGAGACTACACTTAGTCAGATGAATCCTGTCACGATCAGATAAATGTTGTCACGATATTGTTGATTCTGTCACGACCGAAGTAGATTCATCCCAACACAAGTCATTCCAACACCATCGGTTGGTCTCCCATTAACACCGCAAGTTTTTTTTAATGAGGCTCGCCAGGGGGGTGGTGTGGGGTGGGTATCTCAAATCGTTAGTGAACCTTCATCCAACATGAAAATAACAGTGCAAAAACGTCTGCCCAATTCAAATAAGCAGGTCAACCAAAGCAGTTATCTCTATCTGCTGGGCACTCATCATTGTCATTGCCATTTCTAGTTGACATGACAACACAGATTTCTTCAGCCAAGCAGACAAACCAAACTTGATCAATATCAAACACTTGCTTCCCAAAACACAGATTTCTTCAGCCAAGCAGACAAACCAAACTTGATCAATATCAAACATTTGCTTCCCAAAACACAGATTTCTTCAGCCAAGCACAGGAAGCTGGAGCCACGGGTCTAAAAGATAAAGTTATGAAATAAGATANCTCCCCAAAACACAGATTTCTTCAGCCAAGCAGACAAACCAAACTTGATCAATATCAAACACTTGCTTCCCAAAACACAGATTTCTTCAGCCAAGCAGACAAACCAAACTTGATCAATATCAAACACTTGCTTCCCAAAACACAGATTTCTTCAGCCAAGCAGACAAAACAAACTTGATCAATATCAAACACTTGCTTCCCAAAACACAGATTTCTTCAGCCAAGCAGACAAACCAAACTTGATCAATATCAAACACTTGCTGCCACATCCCAAAAAACAAAATCCTTGGCCCAGTCCTAGCTGGTAACGTCTCCTCTATGATGACTGACATTGATGCGTTCCGTACAAAGTTTTCAGAGACATTAACGAGTAATAAGTTTTTGTATGCAAAATTTCTAAGCTCTTTGTTTACATGGATTTCAGGAGAAGTCCCGCAATAGGTTTAGGAACAATATCAGGAGGTAAATTTCATTTAATATCAAAGTTGTCGCATCTATTTTAACAGTGTATTGTCTGTTAATTCCGCGTCAAAACTGTTTCGTCACTTATAATTATGTACTATCTCTAAATTCAATGTCAATTCCGCCTTATCTGTACTAACCTGCTACTAAAAATAAAAGCAACAATTCTTAGTGATGTCCCGAAAGAAGAAAGTGGGCGGGATTTCGATCTTTAGAAACACACCAGCATTAACAGTTACACATGTAGCTGGTTTTCTAGGCTGATGACCTTGATCTGAAGACCGTTCAGCTTGACCCCTAATCAAAACTGAGTTGCCGCGAAGTCGTTGAAACAGGCGACACTGCACCGAAGGCCTGGGTTCAAATCTCTCGCTGATTTCCTGTAAAACGCTCCGTTCCTTATCCTAGAACTTCTGGTGGGTTGAAGAAATAAGGCCCTTAACATATTTACTCGATCAGCTTCGTGCTTTAAAAAAAAAAAGATTCATTTTTATTAACAAAATTATGCGTTTGGTGTTTAAGGGTTAAACACGTCAGATTAAATGAACGCTAAGATAGGACGACAAATTTAAAATAAAACTAATTGAAAAATTCATGCAAAGGTATCTGATATTATGCATCGTTACGTTTAGCGATTTAGCAAATGATTATTGTTGAACTGTTGGTTATAAATATAGCACTGTAAGTGTGGATTATGAAAATGACACTGTGAATGTAATCAAGTGTTAATGGATGTATAAATATACATGTGAATAGTGTTATGTTCAAGTTTCACTGAACTTGCATTCACATCACAATAGAGGCACAACACAACAAAGTCATTGGTCTGATGTCGTTAGATGAAGTTTGATAATATTTACGTTTGACTATATTGACTCTAACAGAAGGAGTGGTCTTAGCATATTGAAGGTTTTTCACGCACTGGCGGCCTGATGGCGAAATCGTCAGGTGTTTGATCAAAATGCTACAATATTTATCTACAAGGCCCTATCTTGATCACTGCTGATCCCATAAGAAAACAAGCACGGAACACTGTAGAAGGGTCAAAGGTTATCATGTGATGAGATAGTTCCTCATGGTGTTTTATCAGATCACGGGATGTAAGTCATGCTAAACTGATTGATTTTAATTTTAATTGGACTTACCGTTTGCCTAGTAATTTTGAGCAGACTTCTTTTCGTATTTATTTAGTCCGAGTCCAAATGTTATTGCCAAAGTCAGTTGTCAGAGACCCCTGCGTCATTGATTAAATTTCAGTATCATGAAACTGTTGAAGATGACAATGAGCGATGAAGTTAATATATTTTTTAAAAATTCTATTAATTGCTACTTGCCTGAGGTCAGTTAGAACGATAAAGATTAACAAATGTCAATATTTTCAGTAAACTATTGAACAACAGGAGGACTCCATAAAATATACTAAATGCTAGAACTGATATATTTTTATGTGAGTATATTAACACAGTTTGTGTGGATTATGTCCCGTCTTCCAAGAAATGCCTGACCCCCCCCCCCCCCACCTCGCACAAGTCAAACTATGTCATCAAATTTTTATTATATATTTTTTTATTTTNGGTCCTTTGCCAACTCTTTTTTTTTTTTTTGGGGGGGGGGGATGGAGGAGGGGGGTCCCTTCATTTTTGATGACATCCAGCACAAGAACGTTGAACGTTCTTTAAGTGAAACTTTATAAACATTATGCTAGTCTCTGAACGGCTTTTGCTATGGAGTTACACACATTGAATCGGTTAGTTTAAATCTGTTTCATGTCATCAGCGACCAATCAAAGACACTTAATTTGGATGCACCTTGATGGCATGAACGGTAGTAATCAAGGTATGAGATAACAAGCAGGTAAACGATTTGATTTTCTCCTAAGTATGGATCTCCTCGTTGGTTGCAGATTATCAAAGTTGATTGTTTGGCTGCAAAAACGTTGATGGTTTTAAATTGACTACGTCAAAAAAGTATAAACTTTGTTTGACCAAAACTCTCTGTTTGCGTGTTTTAAATCATGTTTTTCCGAAGTTGTTGTAAACGACATTTGAATATGTACAATGGTAACAGTGTACAATGGTAACAGTGTACAATGGTAATAGTGTACAATGGTAACAGTGTCAATGGTAACAGTGTACAATGGTAATAGTGTACAATGGTAACAGTGTACAATGGTAACAGTGTGCAATGGTAACAGTGTGCAATGGTAACAGTGTACAATGGTAACAGTGTACAATGGTAACAGTGTACAATGGTAACAGTGTACAGTGTACAATGGTAACAGTGTACAATGGTAACAGTGTACAATGGTAACAGTGTACAATGGTAACAGTGTACAATGGTAACAGTGTGCAATGGTTTTACAGGGAAACAACTGGAGTTTTTGATGACATGAAGACATACGATTATTTTCGTTCTCTCAATGTCGTTGTTCCAGGAAACATGTTTGCTAAAACTACTCTCGATACCTAAAATAGCCCGTTAGAGTCGATTCATTGCGACGTCTATGAAAATTCTCTCCGACGCAGTGTCTTTCATGTCTCAAAAAATGTTTGCACTTTCCATGCCTCATTTTGGCATTAGTAGTTAACACCAATAAACATGAAAAACTCGGAAAAAAAGTTAATAGAACACGATAGTAATAATAAACAAGGCGTTACATTCTCACATGCAAATGCAAAGCAACAACAACCTAACACAACACTTAGATAAAGGGACCCACAAAATTTCTACTTCCATTAGCAAGAACAACCACATACAAATCCTCCATCTTTCTGTTTGGCATCCGGATGTGAAAAAGATTGTATGAACAATCCAGGAAAACAAAACAAAACTTTCAACATTAAAAGTCTCATTCAAGACTATCAAGACTAGACACAAAAGGATAAGCGTAGCACGCAAGATTCTTCGGTATAAAGGAGCGTCTTCAGTGTGTAAGTTAACAACAAAAGTCAACGTAATGAAGGTCAAGTCTAAACAGTGATGACAAATGCCATGAGACCAACGGTTCAAATAACGTGACATGTCCCTCACGTGGACTGGAATGAAACAGCTTCTATCTTTAGAGTTGATCATTTCCCCCGTGGAGTTTTGATAAAACAAACGTAGAAAAACGTACAAGAATCATCCTTTAATCATCTGTTGATCACAACACTCGGATGTTAGGGAACAGATAGCGAAGAACCTGGTACGCTTTGGTGTCATCACTAATTTTATCGTTTCAATTATCTCTCTTGGTATCTCGTCCTGATGAGAGTTATCTGACCTGAATGTTCAATGCCCTTATTAGGTATCAACTTTGGAACATGGGCATTGATTATGGCATGGTGTTTACTCAAAGGGGCCATATCTTATCCTTTAATTAGCATATTTAGCTCAGTTTGTTATACATTACACCTTAAGACAACAAAACACAACACATTTGTCATCGTAGTTTTTCTTCTTGTTGTTTCTTGTCGTGTCACTTGTCTCAAAAACGCAAATCGTATTTTACTATGATTAACCTTCACGGGAACGTACACTAAGACATAAGTGGACCTGTCTTAACTGCTTTACCAGCCAGTCTCGTAAGTTTGAAGAGCCAGATTTAAATACAGAACAAAATATCTAGCTAAAATGATCACATTATCAATGATAGTTCAACTACATAAACAGATATTCTTCTACAGGGGTGTACACACAACCAAAGAAAGGGTGGGGGTAGGTAGAGTGGTGGAGGTCCCGGGAGAGGGCTTACCTCTACGTGGTCCCCGGGATGAGTAGGGTACGCGAAACCCGAAACTAAAAGTCCCGACCTGGAAGGTCGAAGTCCGGTTAGGGCTAGCTGGAAAGTTAGACAGATGATTACAGCCGCCGTACGGAACTAAGACAGAGGCGACCATTGTGGAGATCGCCTCTGTCGGTGATATAAACGATTGTGCCCGTTGAGGGTCGGGTCATCCGAGGCGACCGTTTCGTCCCCCTTTCTAGTTAGAATCAGTGAACGGCACTGTTTAGGGCCAGGAGGGCCAGTAAAACACTAGAAAAAGTGCCGTGAAGAACTTTGGTCGGAAGTCAGCTCTGAGGAAACCTTCCCGATAAGGGGTGCCCTTACCCAACACTATGAGGTTGGTTCTGTGGTTGCCCGCACCCCTTGGGAGGGTTACAATGATGATCCCCCCCTATCTTGCGACAGTCCTAGGTAGATAGATCCGTTTCATGCGCTGTGGTGCCAACGCAGTTACGGCGGGTCGAAATAGGCAAATCCACATCCTCCTTAGGGAGGAAACCCCCTTGAGAGGCAGGACGGTGAGCCTCGAGCGTACTTAACCCTGCGCAGGCGGCCCCCTCTTAAAGGGGACCGTGCTGGGGGTGCCCTTGTCAGCTACGCCCCTCGGGGGAGGGGTGGGAGCTTGCCAAGAGATTCCCCAGCGGGACCTATAAGAGTTTTAGTAACTCAGGGCCTTTGATGCCATCTCAAATGTCACATATTTAGAGAGGTGGAGGTAGTGAGAGAGGCGTGGGAGGTAGGGAGAGAGATGGAGGTAGTGAGAGAGGCGTGGGAGGTAGTGAGAGAGGCGTGGGAGGTAGGGAGAGAGATGGAGGTAGTGAGAGTGGCGTGGGAGGTAGGGAGAGAGACGGAGGTAGTGAGAGAGGCGTGGGAGGTAGGGAGAGAGATGGAGGTAGTGAGAGAGGCGTGGGAGGTAGGGAGAGAGGCGTGCGAGGTAGAGAGAGATGGAGGTAGTGAGAGAGGCGTGGGAGGTAGGGAGAGAGATGGAGGTAGTGAGAGAGGCGTCGGAGGTAGGGAGAGAGATGGAGGTAGTGAGAGAGGCGTGGGAGGTAGGGAGAGAGATGGAGGTAGTGTGAGAGGCGTGGGAGGTAGGGAGAGAGATGGAGGTAGTAACAGAGGCGTGGGAGGTAGGGAGAGAGGTGTGCGAGGTAGAGAGAGAGGTGTGGGAGGTAGGGAGAGAGGCCTGCGAGGTAGAGAGAGGCGTGCGAGGTAGAGGTGGAGGTAGTGAGAGAGGCGTGGGAAGTAGGGAGAGAGGTGGAGGTAGTGAGAGAGGCATGAGAGGTAGGGAGAGAGATGGAGGTAGTGAGAGAGGCGTGGGAGGTAGGGAGAGAGATGGAGGTAGTGAGAGAGGCGTGGGAGGTAGGGAGAGAGATGGAGGTAGTGAGAGAGTCGTGGGAGGTAGGGAGAGAGATGGAGGTAGTGAGAGAGGCGTGGGAGGTAGGGAGAGAGATGGAGGTAGTAACAGAGGCGTGGGAGGTAGGGAGAGAGGTGTGCGAGGTAGAGAGAGAGGTGTGGGAGGGAGGGAGAGAGGCCTGCGAGGTAGAGAGAGGCGTGCGAGGTAGAGGTGGAGGTAGTGAGAGAGGCGTTGGAAGTAGGGAGAGAGGTGGAGGTAGTGAGAGAGGCATGAGAGGTAGTGAGAGAGGCGTGGGAGGTAGGGAGAGAGGCGTGTGAGTTAGGTAGAGAGATGGAGGTAGTGAGAGGGGCGTGGGAGCTAGGGAGAGCGGTGGAGGTAGTGAGAGAGGCGTGGGAGGTAGTGAGAGAGTGTGGGAGGTAGTGTGAGAGGCGTGGGAGGTAGTGAGAGAGGCGTGGCAGGTAGGGAGAGAGGTGGAGGTAGTGAGAGAGGCGTGGGAGGTAGGGATAGAGGTGGAGGTAGTGACATAGGTGTGGGAGGTAGTGAGAGAGGCGTGGGAGGTAGTGAGAGAGGCGTGGCAGGTAGAGAGAGATGTGTGGGAGGTAGAGAGAGAGGTGTGGGAGGTAGAGAGAGTGGTGTGGGAGGTAATGAGGGAGGTAGTGAGGTAGAAACTCACGTCCGTTCAGACACTAAGGAAGCGTGAGGATGCTCTATTAATTTTGAACTAATATTCTATTGTTAAAACTAAAAGCAGAGCCCATTCTTTCATGGATGAGAACCACTCAGGGTGACCATGGTGGTCCCAGGCCTGTTCTTGTTTTGGAGATAAAAGGAAATCACTTCGCCACTTGACAATCCAACTTTCACTGATAGCATCTTAAAACTTTAGATATAACACTAAGATATTCATTTACCTTTATGTGATTAAGTTATCATATTTGTTTTGTTCTGTTTACCACAGTTTTACCTTTATGTGATAAGGTTATCATTTATTTGATTTGATCTGTTTTCCACAGTTTTACCTTTTTCAGCACAAGTACGAGAGATCAAATATCTATATTTTACTGAAGTAGAGTGAAGTACTGACTTCATGTTCTCTACCTGCTGTTTTTTTTTTTTGACATTTCAAAGAAAAGGGAGAGCATGGTGTATCACTTTATGGGGTTGGTGGGAATGAGACACAGTCTATACGTATAAAATTATAATTGCACCACCAACCGTCACAATCACAATTGCGTTTAAAAAAATATAATTAAAATATTACTGTGAACTTTGAACACTGTTTGTTATTACTAAGTTAAAGAATGATAAGTACGGGTATCTATATATACCCAGCACCTGTAAAGAATGGTAAGCACGGGTATCTATATATAACCAGCACCTGTTAAAACACTGCAACAAGTAAGCGCCATAAAACACATCTTGAACTTTTATCAACGTTATTACTTTAGCTAAAAGCGCAAAACTAACAACCAGTAAACTGTCCTATATGTTTTAATTATAGATTCAAAACATCCACTGAACTTCGAGCCCACACGCGCAACATCCGATAGACCTTAATCTGCAACCCAAGGACAACCCAACGACAACCCAACCTGTCACACTGAATGGCATTGTTGTCTCTGAAAGGTCCAGCATCTTCTCTGCTCTTAGACTAATAATGCCCAATGTTCAGACTTCAATTCCTCAATTCCTCAGCTAAAAAACAATGGTGTTAACCGGTGATTTATCGGCTATGAGATCTTCTGAGAGAGTCGTTATTGCTTAGTGCGATCTGTAAAATAATGCACTAGTAACTTATTGGTCGAATAATAAGCAAATGTGCTTTTAAGAGATGCCATATTTTTAAGTCAATTTATCATGACGAATGGCACAAATTCGCCCAAAGAGAAAACAAACGTTTGTTTTTTATCAACCCAATTTTCTTTTCTCTATCCACTAACATATTTTTAAAACCTGAGTGGTTGTGCAGATATTTTTTCCTCCACAATGCTTAGCGATATACGAAGATTATTGGCTGCATGGTCACGTGACGATTAATTTTAATTTAAAACATGGTTGTTCTACTTGTCGATGAGTTGGTGGTACACGACGCAGTGAAATATTTTTATACGTACATGTTTCAGTTGAGCATTTTCTTTCGTTCGCATTTGTCTTTTCAATCACTTTCAATGAGCTATAATTTATAGCTATAAGGTAAGGGTTATGGTTCAGGAGTATGCTAATAAATAGAAAATTGTCAGCCCACCAAAAACACTAGAAATAGGAAGTTTCAATGTATATATATGTATAACTGGTACTTCCCTAATTACAATTACATCAACACTATAAGAGACGTGTTTGTTGTAGAGAGAAAGAGAGAGAGAGAGAGAGAGAGACAGAGAGAGACAGAGAGACAGAGGCTATAAATGTAACGTTCCTTAGTTCAAGGCTGTAGTTATGACACAGACCACAAGCTCTTGATTTCTTGTTTCTTACAGTATTGACGTAAAGTTAGACTATTACAAAGAGTCAGAAGTCCATCAGGACTATTATATGGTGTCAGAAGTACAATTGGAATTTTAGAACATTGTTCATTGTCTTCATGCGTGTTATTAGAATTCTTAGAGAATATATGGATGGTCATCCCCCACAACCCCCTCTACCAACACCACGGTCACCCCCACAACCCCCTCTACAAACACCACGGTCACCCCCACAACCCCCTCTACCAACACCACGGTCACCCCCACAACCCCCTCTACCAACACCACGGTCACCCCCACAACCCCTCCACCAGCACCACGGTAACCCCCACAATACAAATCAGTCCTAAATAAGATATACCCCATCCCTACCCCCACCCCCATCTTCAGTGCAGGACTTCTAACCACGTGATCTGCATATCTCCTGGCAGATAATGACTTTACACAGTTGGGATGTAAACATCATCGACCTTCACCTTGGACCCCACAAGCGTGTGTACGTCGTCAGTATGGTGTATGTGTACGTCCGTCTGACCTGTGTGTACGTCAGGGTTGCGTACGTTTGTTTACAACCGTGTACAACATGGTGGCTACCTGACCCCCACCCCACCCACCACCACCAAGTCTTAGACACTCAGACACCAAGAAAACATTTGAAGGTAGGCGCTGTTGTCTTTGTCTTGACAACAACAATAAGAGGTGTCATCAGCGGCGTAGCTACGACAAGTGCTACCTCAGGCAGGTGTTAGATCAGTGGCGTAGGTAGGACAAGTGCTACCTCAGGCAGGTGTTAGATCAGTGGCGTAGCTAGGACAAGTGCTACCTCAGGCAGGTGTTAGATCAGTGGCGTAGCTTGGTCAAGTGCTACCCCAGGCAGGTGTTAGATCAGTGGCGTAGCTTGGGCAAGTGCTACCCCAGGCGGGTGTTAGGTACCCACCTTTTCTAAACACATAGAGCTGTTTAGTATAGTGACATACTCTTAACATTCTTAAAGGACTGGCTACCGTGGTGACGTAAACTTCGTAAACTATCCAAGACCAAATTAGGTATTTACTATTTACCCCTGCAAATCTTCTGAAAGTTCTTGCTTGCCTTTAAAGTAAATTTCCCTTTCTAATTTACGGAAGAATAAATTTTCATTTTGAAACACATTTCGATTTTTGCCTAACCTTCATTTATCAATTTTCATATCTTTATAATAAATATAATTTCTTCATAATAAACATTCCCAGTTTGGACCAAATTTTCAGAACTTTAACAACACAATTTGAGTTACATGCCTTAAAAACTTGAGAAGCGTCCTTGACTTAGCATCAATAATAAATGGATATTAAAAATATAGATATTAAAGCAAAATGGACTGTTGAAACAAGACAAATAATATTCAGATGATAAATATGAAAGGTAACAAAATTTAATTCCAATCTCATCGATTTAGTTTCGATTTATTCACTTTGTAAAGCCATTTTTTGGGAACTAAGGATACTACTTTATAAATTGCATCCAAGACCAGTTGTTTTTTTTTAAAAACTCTAGCTATAGTCATAGGACTTATACAGATTGTTGCGCCTCTTATCAGAAATGCGGACCATTTCTAACTCTTGTCCAACATGAGGGCGACATCCTGACCCAGAACTCAAAGTTTCGCTTTATAAAGCCTAAGGTTTTCTTGGATTTTTTAATGACGTAATTGACATGAGGATACCATTATAATTTCTCGTTTATTATTTCTCCTAAGTATTTTTACATTTTTAGTCTGGATTAGTTGTTTCCCCCATAAATGAAATATTTTGAATTTATTAGTTTCTTTTTCTTTGTTATTTTCGACAGTTGATATTTTGTTAGGGGGAAAGACAAACCTACTATTTGTCCAAAAGATTGTAAGATTTTGCTGTCTTGTTCTGATTTGTAAAATAGTTTATACAATCATCAGCAAATAACTGACTGTTGAGATGCTATTAGGTAAATCACTATACAGTCGGATTTCTCTAAATCAAACTCAAAGAGACCAGAAAAAAATCGACTTACGGAGATTTCTAGCTAGGGAAAATGACTTAAAAGGCGTCAATTAATCAAGGACAATGATGATATTAAGAGGATGCGTTGGGGTCGGGAAACAGCCATACCGGCTAGAGAGCTTGACAGGAAAGAGAGGCGATATCTGATGTTTCACATGGAAGGAAGACAACTTGGCTTTGACGTACCGACACAACTGAGAAAGCCCCCCCCCCCTCCTCAGTGGGATGGGGTAGGAAAAATGCTCCATTTAAAAAGAGTCACACAGCATGCAGCAAATGGACGCGGATTAGTTACCCCTTCTTCCAGCCACTCCTTTTTTTGCCTTGGTCATTTTTGGACTCAAAATGGACGTTTACTTGTCTCTTCGGATCAGTTAATCTGAAATGTTGCCACAGAATAAAAACCCAAACGCCTTGGAAAAAAATCGACTAACGGGGGTTGGAAGGAACAAAATCTTGAGTTAAGGAGATCTAAAAATACATTAGACTTAAGGAATTAGGCCGGAACCTAATTTAGAGAAGTTCGATTTAGCGAGATCCGACTGTATAATTTAAAAATAATAGGGGCCTAACAAAGTTCCTTTTGTGTGTGCGTGCGTGTGTTAATGTGTTTTTGTGTATGACCCTGGTAGAGCATACAACTGTCTACAACCTGTGACACACGCATAAACGCGCGCACACGCACACACGAAGTATAACATGTAAAAGGAAAATCTCCACTCAACAAACGCACATTCCCAAGGTCGACTCAGCTGCCAATAGCTAAAGGTCACGGATGAGACGGTCTGATTGGTGATGTTGTTAGTGCAAGGTTGGTCTGACTCAGGTCGGCACTAGACGTTTGTCCCCGCTCCGTCATTCGAATGTTGACTCACAACGTTAGTCTTGTATCACCGCTGTGGGACTGACTATATGCGACTCAGGCTTTTACTACTCTTTAAGATTTTCAACAATATCGTTGGTTAAGTTTTACCTCAGCGATTTACTTATTCCCAACATTACGAGACCTGTTCACTCACGAATTTCTAAACGCGTTTTTCTCCCTATATCCGCCTCTTTAATTTCATACCTCTCTCTCCCTCTCTATCTATCTCTAAAACGCACTTATCCATACTAACACTATTTCTCTCTCTTTCTATTTTACACACTCCACCCTCTCTCTTGCTCCCCCTTCTCTCTATCTTTCTCTCATTATTTCTCTCTCTCTCTCTCTGTATAGACATATCTCTCTCATATGTTCACCTATTTGCTCTCCGCCAACATGTCTTCTCTTGTCTCCCTATCTCATAGCACCCGACTCTTCCCGTCAGCCTTCCCACGTGATGTTTTTGTTGTTATAGCCGTCTATCCCCACGTACCCCCGTTTCCCCACTTAAAAATTATCTATTCCATACCTTGAAACAAAGGTGAATTACGCTGCATAAATCATACCCCATGGCTAGTATCATCGTTATAATACCTTTATGCATCAATAATTTATACCTAATATTTTATTATTGATAGGAGATGGTAAATTAAAACCGTGGTATAAGAAGGTAGAGTATTGATTAAATAAGACAAACCAGCCATACTCTATTACCCACACAGACAGATTTCTTTCTGGCACCAATACAATTATTTCTTTACACTCCATTCCTCTATTTCCTCTGGTCACGTACTCCAAATATTTCCCCCCCTACCGCCTCTAGAAGCCTCTTTCAAAGAAATGAACAGTTTTCTATAGTGGGGGGGGGGGGGGGGAAGACTTAATCGCGCTATATAATTGTTATTTGTAACACACTTGTTAGCAGTGACTAACTTGTTAGCTGTGGCAAACTTGTTAGCTGTGGCATACTTGTTAGCTGTGGTACACTTGTTAGCTGTGGCACACTTGTTAGCTGTGGCACACTTGTTAGCAGTGGCACACTTATTAGCTGTGGCACACTTGTTAGCTGTGGCACACCTGTTAGCTGTAGCACACCTGTTAGCTGTAGCACACTTGTTAGCTGTGGCACACCTGTTAGCTGTGGCACACCTGTTCGCTGTGGCACACCTGTTAGCTGTGGCACACTTGTTAGCTGTGGCACACTTGTTAGCTGTGGCATACTTGTTAGCTGTGGTACACTTGTTAGCTGTGGCAAACTTGTTAGCTGTGGCACACTTATTAGCTGTGGCACACTTGTTAGCTGTGGCACATCTGTTAGCTGTAGCACACTTGTTAGCTGTGGCACACTTGTTAGCTGTGGCACACTTGTTAGCTGTGGCACACCTGTTAGCTGTGGCACACCTGTTAGCTGTGGCACACCTGTTAGCTGTGGCATACTTGTTAGCTGAGGCACACTTGTTAGCTGTGGCACACCTGTTAACTGTGGCACACCTGTTAGCTGCACACTTGTTAGCTGTGGCATACTTGTTAGCTGTGGCACATTTGTTAGCTGTGGTACACTTGTTAGCTGTGGCACACTTGCTAGCTGTGGCACACTTGTTAGCTGTGGCACACTTGTTAGCTGTGGCACACTTGTTAGCTGTGGCACACCTGTTAGCTGTGGCACACTTGTTAGCTGTGGCAAACTTGTTAGCTGTGGCATACTTGTTAGCTGTGGCACACTTGTTAGCTGTGGCAAACATGTTAGCTGTGGCACACTTGTTAGCTGTGGCACACTTGTTAGCTGTGGCACACCTGTTAGCTGTGGCACGCTTGTTAGCTGTGGTACACTTGTTAGCTGTGGTACACTTTTTAGCTGTGGCACACTTGTTAGTTATGGCACACTTGTTAGCTGTGGTACACTTTTTAGTTGTGGCACACTTGTTAGTTGTGGCACACTTGTTAACTGGGCCTTACTTTACTGACTCAGATATATCGAAAACCAACATCCTCATCAGTGGCGACTATTTGATGATGAGACCTCACTGGGGAAAAGTAATTGTGAAAAAATTGATCGATAAACATCAACACGATGGCTACTGAGAAGTTTTAGACAGCGGTTCAAGTGATGTCAAATAGGTCACGGTGTTAGGGCGAAAGGCAGTCTATTTATAGCAGGCGTCACGTGCCTTTGTTTACTCCGAGACGATACTTTGGTCTAATTTACAAGCCTGGACCAAGACATATTTTTTAAAAAATTGCTCTGTCTCTTGTTTGGATTTTCTTGGTTGTGTTAACTGAAAGAAAAGAAATTCCCCTAAAATAACCTTAACTGGGTGGTGGGAAGGCGGGGGAGGGATATTCATTATTTTTGGTAACATTTTGGTTGGTTGAATATGTCAAATTAAAAACTCGCATTGAACATTTCTTTTTCTGTAGGTTTAAGTGTAAGTTAAGGCGTTATTTTTTTTCTCTTGAAATTTTTGAGTTATGGTTATGGTTTAAAGGTTAGGTATGTAAAGTGGTAATGCAAGGTTAGGGGTAATGTTTTACCGTAATTTTCTGGACAGATGTGCGTTTAAGTAGGTGCAGGATCCTCTATCCGTCATGGTTTGAGGTTTATCCTAAATATTTGTTGTTTTTCCCTCTCCTTCTTTCTAAACTAATTGGTTTTCTAAAAGGAATATTTTTGATATCCTAATTATGGAGCAGTGTTGATACCAGAGACCGGTCGGTGTAGAGTGTAGAAGAATACCCACTCATGGTTGTAATCAAATAATTATGTGAATTATCTTGTAAATGTCTCATTTTGGTATGTAACATTTTACTAAATAATAGTAAAATTTGTAATTTTTATATTAAAAAATTTACATTTTTTGTTTAAGCATAGACATACTTATTTCTTACTTTATCAATTAAGTTTACTTGTCAATAGAATATTTTTTTTTTTAAATGTAGACAAGATACCTTCAAAGGTATTTGTGGTTTTCGGGACGTTTGTCACGTTATACATTTTATATAGATCTAAATCCGCCTACTTCTCGGTTGACTTCTCTTCCTCTGAAGTAATCCATATTATTCTACCCTGACCACCACATGTAGGCAACGACACCGTGACCCAGTACCCTAAGAAGTTAGTCTCGTTCTGAGCTAACGGGCTTCAGTAAATATGCTGCTGATTTAAGAACTGTCCAAGTTTGTTTTTTCAGATCTGACTTAGAGATAAGTGGTCGGATTTAGAATCTTTTCAAGAAATGAGTCGAGTTATAAATGTTTGTGACTTAAGCGTTAAAAAAAAAAAACCTTTAAAATCAGATAAAGTTGGGGGGAATGGCATGAAGATTACACTGGGGAAGTTGTTGGCAAAAGTGTCATTTGTTTTAAAAGATCATGCCCTAAGAATTATTAATACAGACACAGGAATTTAAAAAAAAGGATAGCAAGTATGTTTTTATAAGTGGACTAAAAAGAAGAAAATAATTTAAAACTTAAAAGTTGAAGTACTTTGGTTTAATTAATATGATTAATGACGCGGGGCGAGTGCGTGTAAGGTTTTACATATGGAGTTCACTCATTCTCTCACTTAGACATTTCTCTTTTGCCTTTTAAATTATAACTCTTTAATTTTTTTTTACCAAACACATTTTATCTTTGTATTGTATTTCTAAATTAGAATGGAATTTTGAAGCCCCCGCCACACATTTTTAGTCATATTATAGTATAGAGTACTTGAGCTTATAAGTTTTACATTATTTTCTTCCATTAGTCCAATTATAAAAACTTTTTAAAAATCCTTTTTACCTCTATTTTCTTTATTTAGTCTACTTATAAAAAAGTGGTTTTTAAAAATCTTTTTTTTTTAACCTCTATTTATTTTTATACTAAAAACCCGATAAGTGCCTGCCTGCTCAAAGTTTTAATACCACGGGGATGTGGTCACGGGGTGAACTCGGTGGCACGTGGATGTCAACAATAGCAGACAGATACATATTCTAATTAGAGATAAACGATTTGAAATTTTGATACAATACATTGTCATTCAAGACCTATTTGTGGTAAAATTTGGAGATTTTTAGGACCACCAGAAGTGGTTTAATTTTTCGTTTGAAAATTTGAAATTTAGCAGACAAGCAAGAACGAAAGCAAATTAGTAAAAACGTGGTAAAAAGAATGTGATTTCAATTAAAGTTACCCCCCCCCACACACACACACACAAGGACTAAGATTATGATGCCCTTTGTGACAGAATTATTTCAACGAGTTCAGACCTCAGTTGTATACACTTAGCATCCATGTCGCTGGATGCTATTAAATCATGTCGTCTGGTGTTGATTTAGTGAAGAAACCACATTATAGAGTGGAGAGGCTATTCTCATGCAAAACATACCACACTGTGCGACCCAGTTACTGTTGCTAAAAGGGAAGTAAATTGCCCCTACCAGACCATGTTTGGGTCAAAACGAAACAACGTTTTTAAAACCAGGAAGTTGTGACCCACCAGATCAGATTTTGAGGAATTATGGAGTAAAAATAGGACTGGGGAAGAGATGGGACAAACCATACCAATCTTCATGAAGTGTGTTTTTGTTAAAAAGGGATTTTTAATAATGCAAATTGATTGTCTCTTGAAAATCGTCCGTATATGTCATCACGCACCAAGAGGGGGAGGGGGGGCACACATTTGTGACGATGTGTGACGATGGGAAGATATTTAGTAAAAACCATGACGTCACATCAAAACGTGAAAATGTAAATAAAAGCACCACTTAAATATTTGAAGGCTAACATTTTATTAAATGACTTTTTACACGGCTTCATGCGTGCTAAAATATTAGAGTGCAAACTTACATTAAATAAATACTTAAATGACAAAAAATATATAATTGTTTTTAAAACGCAATCATTTTCAAATAGAAAATACATCTCTTATTGGATGTCGTATGGGCAAAGCTTTGATACAACTTATTGGAGGGTGTTTAATTTTTTTGTGACGGCGTGTGACAAGGGGAGGGGGAGGGTGAAAATTGGCAAAAATCGCGAGTCGTAATTTATGGCGGGCCCTCGATTAAAGTGTATATTATTATTTTGTATACTATCAACTATTCATTTAACATGTCTATTAGTGTATCAATGATATCAATGATAACAGTATTATTACTAAAGTAGCTTGTCTATGTGTATAGAATGATAAAATCATAATTGAAATATCATTTCTTCTTGTATAAATGTTTTGTTATTTAAATACCATGTCTATTAGGGTGTCGATAATATTATTATTGTAAAAAAAAAAAAAAAACAACAACAACAACAACAATATCTACTGGTGCATACATGTATTACATTTGATAAAGTAAGCCTTTTAGCTTTTTAATATACTTCCACTGAAATAACTGCCTTGTTATTGTATCAGTGGGTTGTTATTAAGATTACTTGTCTGTTTGTTTATCGGTGTTTTACATTGAAATACTCTGTCCACTTGTCAATTTGTGCTACATCAATGTATTCGAGCAGTAAATATATATTTTCACCATACCGAAACGTTTGGACTATTCTTTGGCACTAACTATATCACACTCTTCTTGAAATGACTGACATTGTGACTGGACTTAATTGGATAAGGGAAGAAATCTTTTTTTTTTTAAATGCAGACTGCGCTGGGCAGGACACCTAGTAAGAATGTCAAATAATAGAGGAGTAAAGAGGGTACACCACCAAAACCCCAGAGGAAAACGGCTCAAGGGAAGCCCTAGGCTTAGTTTGATGGATGACGTAGAGAAAGATCTACAACAACTGGGCGTCCAATATTGGAGAAGAAAGGCGTTGATAAGGCCTGAGTGGAAGGAGGTCGTGAGGCAGGTCAAGCCATACATGGGCTGTAACGCCACAGGGATGGATGTATGGAGGAAAGAAATCTAACGATTATTCTTTTTTTACTCCGATAATTTCATATTGATCGCAGCTGGATATAGCTTCATTAAAGCTTGATTTTTTAATTTTTTATTTTGAATCGGTGGTGTATATAGTTTAACTGTAGGATTGTAAGCAGACAGCAAGAAATACGTCTACATCCATTCCAAAATGACTTACAATTTCAATAAACTAATTCAAATAGCTTCTTATTAGTGCTACTACCCTGATTTTGGGTTGTTAGTTAGTGTGTGTGTGGGTGGGGGAGGGGGTGGATTGCAGGGGTTGTTGCTGCGGCACACTGTTGCAGAGCTCAAAAATTAAGTGCGCTTGCTAAAGTTTTAAATAAGTCAAGAGGTCAAAGTTCAAACCCACAACCACCACTTGATACCTGGAAATGACTCGCCGCAGAGTACGCGTCAGTTTCTCGGAAATGTCAATATTGTTAGGGTGTTTCAAACTTAAGTGATTTTCTAAAAAAAAATATATAGATTCTATGTCGTTCCCCTCGCTCTGTGTACTTAGGTTAAAGATTATTGGCGTATTGACCGTAAGCATTTCAATGAGACTTGTTATTTGGATCAAACGTTAAGCTGTCAATCTCTTATTTTTTCTTATTTTTTTCATTGTTGTTCTACTTTACTAGCCTGTTTTAAAATATTGTTTGTATTTTGTTCGTTTGTGTGTGTGTGTGTGTGTAAGTGTGTGTGTGTGTGTGTGTGTTTGTGTGTGTGTGAGTGTGTGTGTGTGTGTTTCTGTCAGTGAAATATTTCTATGTTCCAGTGAGAAGATTAATGGTTAATTATTCGATAGACATCTTTGGATGACTATTATTTAACATTTTGTTTTTAAAATAACATAAAATAAAGTCGAATTTCGTAACTTTGCGCTTTGACTTTCGGTACCTCCTCAATCGCATTTTAAAATATTTATTATTATTATTATTATTATTATTATTATGATTTTAATAACACACATACATTCAGTAAAAACTAGGACCGGGCATTCGCACTGATTCGGTACGCACCAAGCCATGAAACTTGAGGGAACANCACCCTTAATTCCATCGCTTGCATGACATAAACTGCGATTGGCCGACCCCAGCGAGGGTAACTTGTCATGCTCACTTGCACATGTCGTATGCTTGTCCTGTTGAATTAATATAATTACTAGATGCCGCGGCGTATCATACGCCGCAGATTTGCTCATAGATAGTGCAAAGAAAGTGGGGGGGGGGGGGTGAACAGACACAAACTACATCACGATGAAATCAGAACAACGCGAATGAACCTTGGATGAGGTGATAACTGTGACGCATTGTTGATCTGGAAAAATGTGCAATGTGGTTAGCTACTTGCCACCCCCAACCCTGCACCACCCTAGCTTGGCAAACATAAACTAATTTGCATAACCTGACAAAGTTCATTCGTCAAGCTTATTTCCACTCGTCTTGTGCTTGTTATGGTGATCGAAAAGATTGTAGGCTATGAATGGGCACAAACACAAACATTAAAAATTAAAACTAAAGTAAAAACGTTATGTCTTAGCTGGGGATTGAACCTGCGACCTCCGCGTGTTTGGCGAATGTTATAACCATTACACTATAAATTACATGTTATTTGGTTGTTCCGAAAGAACATACTGATTGACTTCAATTCAACGAAATTTTGAATGTTTACTTCCTTTTCTTGCCATCTGATTGGTCGGTGGGATCAGAGGTCAGATAGCTTCTTGTCCAGCATGGTCCGACCACGTAAAGAATTCTATATATAGATATATAGATTATATATTGCGTATTGCGAGTGTGATGGTGAATAAAGATTGCTATTTCACATCAACATAATAAAATTTTGAAGATGTTTAACCCATAAGAACAACGCATAGTTGTTTATTTGCTCACTAACCATCTATCAGACAACGAATTCTCAAATCTAAATCAGCTCAAAAGAGTTAACAAGAATTTTGTTTTAAAAAATTCTCTATACAAATTATTTATTTTTTTTTAATAAAAAAAAATTTAAAATATTTTTTTTAAAGTCTTATTTGAAGCTAACATTAAAAGATTAAATTCATTTCTATAACTATAAACCTATTATAAACAATAATAAAGGGCACAAAAACATAAACATATTCCCTTGCAATATGTTATTGTTTCGCAGTTTTAAAAAACACCGTGTGTTTGTCGCAATGTGTGTGTGCATGGAGGTGGGATGAGGGATGGGTGTGGGGATGGGGGTCATAGGTGGGTGAGACTCTCCATTACCCCGTCTGTCACAGACGATCACATTTCTATCAAGAGATTTCAAGTCCGTCAACAAACGACCAACTGACTGAATCCAAGGTCTGACGACATCCCAGCAGAAATGTTGACGGTCGAAAGAAGTCTAATCGATATTTCGACCGCCGGCAACACACGTCTTCACACGTGCACGCACACTCACGCCCACACACAGAAACCAACCCGTAATAAAGATTTCCCTCCCTGCTACACAATAGCACCCACACCAGATGCTTGGATCTTTTCATCACAAAATTGATCTTTCTCCCAGGCAGACGTCATAACTGGTTGCTATGAACCTGAATAAAGTGGTTCTCAAATTTTATGTCAAATTCACCTCATTTTAACTTTTGAATGATTAAATCATCAGTACAATCTTAAGTTTAAAAATTATTACTCTGTTTATTTCAAACATATGCTAACTTTTTGTGGAGCACTTGCTGTAAAAATCGTCAGAGAATATTTCCCTCGACACAGCGCTCAAAGACAGTGACAGAAATACTTCAGCTATTTGGAAACTCTCTCGTGACAGGAGATGAAAGCTGGTCCCCATTGCTGCTGAATAGCAATTAAAGCGTAACGGCTGGTAGTAACTAAATTTAGCAACAAATTGCCGGCAACATCTTGTTGTGTGTGGGAACAACACATTGCGCGCTATAGCTGAGATTGTAATGTATGCAATAATGGATAGGCCGCGATTAGTGTAAATATTGGGAAATAGTTGCCAGAATAACTTTTTAGAATGTGCATGTTTTTTACTGCAATACTAAGGGGAAAATTGAAAATATATTTTTATTTTTGTTTGTTTTTTTTCCATTTAAAAACACGTGTTTTTTTCTAGTCAAGGCAAAGAATCAGGACGAATAAAGTGGACATTGAGTGACCGTTTCTTGACTCGTGAAATCATCTTACCGCTGATCACACACTGTATAAACTTTGATGTTATCCATGATCATTATCCAGTTTCATCCATGCTTTATAGAATACAATTATATACAATCCTTACTAAACAGCTACTTTTCAAAGCAAGGGTCTCCTATGCCACAACATAGACAAACTTTTGTAATGCAAAACTTGTTTACAAATCGTTACAAAACAATAGGTATGTGTTTCAGAAATGCTCATTGAAGTTAATCATTAGTTAAAACAAGGAGCGAAGCTCTTTACGTCTCTTTGAATGTGAAGCGGTGAAAGTTCAACATATATCTTTTATCATATCACTCCACAAAAACACCTTAACATTACTTGTCCCTCCATTCCCTTTGTCTTGTAATTTTATAAATTGTGATGTCACGCAATCTTAAGCAAAAACTTGTTCTGTGTCGCCATACATCACCCCCCCACTCACATACAATCTTTTAGATTCTCATTGCTTCTTTAAATATACTACAAGAAAGTAAACTCAGATTATAGCACCGTCTCCATATGTTACAAACTGAGTTTTTAGAAACATCTACATACGTAAAGACATAGACGATAGTAACATCTTCATATGTTATAAACTGAGTTTTTAGAAACATCTACATACGGAAAGACAGCCGATAGTAACATCTTCATATGTTACAAACTGAGCTGTTAGAAACATCTACATACGTAAAGACATAGACGATAGTAACATCTTCATATGTTACAAACTGAGCTTTTATTATCACCTGCATACGTTACAAACTGAGTTTATAGAAACATCTACATGCGTAAAAACATAGAAGACAGTAACATCTTAATATGTTACAAACTGAGTTTTTATTATCACCTGCATACGTTACAAACTGAGTTTATAGAAACATACGTAAAGACATAGACGATAGTGATTTTTCATAAACCCATGCCCACGTTTTTCCAACTCAGTGTTTACATGGCTATAAATAGAAGCCAACTCTACTCGAATACTAGTCGATCGACCCGTCTGTGGCTGGGTCATCGTGAGTGCTGCGCCTCTGGTTCAGAGCGAGTTCTCCTCCCTGCTCCAGTTCTCCAGATTAGGGCGGATGCGACCAGTGACGTCTTTGGCCTAGAATGTAGTATTGACTTGGTTATATATTGTCTTGCTATTTTATTCTCAACTCTGCCTTTGAATAAAGAAAATAATTTACATGCTAAAAGCGGTGTAAGAAAATGTAAATAAAGAAATACGGGTAATAAAAATTATTCATGATAAAATCAATCAGTTCTCTATAAAACAACGAAATAAATCGAAGAAATTAAATAATTGGAGACATAAATAAATGAAAATAAAATTATGTTTTCTCCTTACAATTTCTTGAAAAACTGCATTAATAAAAATATTTTCAAGTAATATTAACATGTATTTCGATCCTTTTTCATTTTTTTTTCGTATTGCATACATAATACTTTAAAGTATTTATGCTCTTTGGCCGTAACGACTCATAAAGCTAATATTAAGAAAGGCCAGATAAAACCTACATGACATAAGACTATAATTGCAGGCTTATTTTGATTTCGGAATCTAGATCTACATCCAGTAAAAATTAACATCAACAACACTGTTGATGTCCTCCTTACCGCCATCCTTCCTATCCATTTTCCTCAGCAGAGATGCAAGGCTCTAATTGTTCAAGAGTGGCCGACGCGTTTTTAATCAGCTGCAGCGGTTTGTTGATGAAAATGATTATTTAAAGATGTAACCCCCCACTGAGTTTGCCAGGAAATTTACTGCGTTTCTCAATTCAAGACAACACATATTACGACAACCAACCTCTTCCATTCCATTCCAGACCAACGATTTGTCCAACAAACTACTTGTTATTCCTTTTTAAATAACAACCCCCTCCCCACTCAAACATTTTCCCCCGACCAAGCTCACACTCCACGCCGTCCAGTTTTCAGTTCAGGATAAAGAGAACTCGAACCACCACCCTTAACCCCCCCTGGTCCAGTTTCATTGCCCTAAAGATTTGGTAGAGGTCCTGGCCAGATGGCTTGGCGATCAAACCCGGGGAGACTGGTGGGGTTGGGTGGATAGACCAGTAATTAGATCGATCAAAGTAGGAAATATCGAACTTACATTTGTTTCCTTTAAAAGAATTAGAGTCAGATGTCCCATAAAAATCCTACGGTGAGTCTAAAAAGCAAGCAATTCAAGGTAATTATGTGTTCTGCATAATACATATCATTTTGATATAAACTTATAGCTTAACTGAAGGTTGACCAAATCGTGTCAATGACAAATTTTAACTGGTAAACAGCGAAACGATATTAGAAATAACTGGCACCAATGCGGATGGTATTTAGATTTACTCGGTATCGATAAAGATGATAGTAAAAGTAGAACAGTATCGACACGTATGGAAATTAAAACTAGCCCGGCAAAAATGTATGTATTTGTCATGGGGTGTTTCAAGAAAATAAGAGACGCGCTTAGTACAACAAAACTCGGGCATTGAGAGTCCAACTTTCAAACCTAGTGTTACTGTTTGCAACTGGTTTTATTTTTAATGAACTAATTTCACAGCGTGGGGAAATAATATTTTGTTTGAATTTGTCATTGTTAAGTTTCTGCTCGTTTAGTCTTTGGTTATCAGAACATGTTTGGAAATGCAATGAGAATATAAACCATGCACGCCCCGCCTCCACATGACTGGTCAGTAAAGTAGAGTAAAGTTTCCTCCTTGAGACCATGATGGCCTGAAATACGAGGGGATTGTATGGATGCCTCAGTACCCGGCTGGCTATAATCTACCTCAACTAATGTCAAGGACATATCAGTCAGAGGTTTCACCAGATTATTCGTTGTTGTCCATTTTTCTGATAGATCTATTCGTATTCTCGTGGTCAATGTCACGACGAGGCATTGCCCCCATGGCATGGCCATCACATGATGCTCGCTTGTCAACCACATCCAGAAAGCTATCCACGAGAATCTCTTGATCCCACAAGATTCGTCCAGATCCCGGGATGATCCACGCACGGATTATAGTCTGAAACAAAAATAGGGGACAATTTGAAGGCCCGTCATGTCCGGTCCTGGGGAGCTATGTGAGAAACCAGTTCACCATTTGTGTGCAACTGACAGACCAAAGCCCTCTTCGTATTTTGTTCTGGTTGCATCAGACGGTAATATAGGGAAACATTTTTAACGGAAATAAATAAATGTTTACAGCTTGGCATCTGTTTTGTTTATTAACAGCTGTTAGTTTGAAGTTCAAGTTGATGAATTCAGGCACATCATTTTGATAGGTGCAGTGTAACACACAAGCAATTTTATTAAAATAGTGTGTTTTTTTCCACGTGTTTGTACAGAAAGACCACGATATTTAACCCGGTTTGCTATAATTTTATTGCTACAAATAAAGTCGTGAAGAAATGTTGTTCTGCCTGTAACGACACGTTATACCGTGAGTATCTGATTAAATCTCTATCGACATTTATCTGCCAACCTCCTAAAAGTGCCCGTGTTTTAATGTCTTCTCCATTTGTTAAGAAAAATCCAAAGAAAGCACATATCAAAAACTACTAACTAGTTCTTCTTAACCTTAAATATAAGTAATTAAGAATGTGAAAGACCGAGAAGAAGATTCAAAAAATAAGAAATTGTATTATCTTGAGTTTAGATTCACTTGTTTCTTAATTGCTACCATGCGACATGAATTAATATTTTCAAATACATTTTACTGCCCCCATAAACAGAAGCCGTTAAAGATTAATACAAACGATAATTTAAAAACAATGAATCTAATACGATTCAGATAAACATTATTTTTTTAAAAAGAACTTCTGAAATTCCTTGATATTTAAATTACCTAAATAGAGGACATTCAAAATTGCGTCATTCCAGTTTGGCAAAAACAAATTAAAAATATGCTCATTATAATACGCATCGCATGACAATTCAAAAATTCAAATTTTTTTATATTTCTCAAATACATAAAGACTTTATAGTAAAAAAACAAACAAACAAACAAACAAACTACTACAGTCGGCCTGCTAAATTCCAGCAATTTGATCACGGGAAAAGGTTATAAAAACATGTTTAACATAGTGTGCACCGCGAGACAGACTAGCAATTACTAGCATTTATATTTACAATTTGGGAATATATCTTTTAAAAGTATCGTCAATTTAATACGCACCGCTCCGCGCGACAGGAAAATATTTAAAAGGTTTGTTTAATATAATACGCATCACGACACTCTAGCCAAAAAAAAAAAATAAAAAAATACCATGCTTCATAGAGATACATAGAGATAATCTAAAAATTCATTAATTTCAGTATATTCGATCGACCTGAAATGTTGATAGATCATTTTTATCATCGGCACTAATCTGCCAGCAAAATTTCAGTTTGTCTAGCAAACGGGGAAGTGGGTTAAAATTGATCTAAAGTTTTTTTTGGGGCTAGTAAAGAATCAAGCAGACGCCACGAGTTAATATAAAGGATTTTTTTTTTAATTGTAAAAGTTTCATGAAATTTTTATACATCGAAAATCTCTTTTTACACGTCTGCCAAGCATTTACAAGACAGAAAACCATGTTGTGAGACTCGTCAACATTTTCTTATGCTGTGTTTATTTATTTTGTTATTGAGTGGAAACTATTTAGTAATTTAAACTAAGCGTTCAGCAGCGTTTGTTGCGTTTTTATATATTTTAATTCAGAACCACTTGCTCGTATAGATGTTTAATTTACAACTGTTTTCCTTTTAAAGCTATTTCCAGCACCAGTGCTTAATATAAACTTATTACTAATTTGTTTATAAACAAAAATTTATGACACTGTCCTTCAGAAGACGACATGTAGGTCACCGATTTGACTGACATTGAATTCGACCTCTTCTCTATACCAGAACACTGCTCCGCTAGTATCACACCAGACGTGCCTTTTAATAACATAATGTTTTTGTCAACATCACAGCAGTTATTTTACTTTTATCATACTACGTAGTCTATTTCTATTTTCGGTGCAGCGTCTCACTGCCAGTCAATGCTCAGTCAGAGGCACAGTACCGTCGAAATTAGTACCACCAGGCGCATGTTGGAATATACGCGCCACCAATTGAAAATAATTTTCTTATCTTCAGTAACCTCAAACTTTGGTATTTTCTTCACTTCGATGCTGCGTTGCTTGGGGCACCCTCTTTCTTGTACACTTTCGGTTGACAAGCTTACGGTCGCTTTGACATTAATTTCGATGCATTTTAAAGGAGTTTGTGCTCCTGAATTGGTTTAAGGGGGTTAAAAATTTCTAGGGCTGTTATCGATTAAATTAAATTTAATCGTTAACTTTTGAAAAATTACCGATTAATTAATCGATAATTTTGTTAAAGCTAAAAATAAAGATGTATCACGTCATTAAACTGAAAATTTCAAGCGATGTAATAAAAAAGGGCAATTAATTTTTTTAATTGAGTTATTTTTAAAACATAGCAATAAAAATAAGTGAATAACTTATTTAAGTTTAGGCACTTGGATGAAAATTTCATTTTGATTTTAAAATATAGAAGTAATACAGCTATATAGAAATTGTTTGATGATTAACAAAAACATAAAAGATTATCTTTTTATCCCAAGTGGTTCAAAAGTTATTATTTTTTTCTAAGACCTCAAAATCACTTTTTTCACTATATTGTTGTCCTTCACATTTTGTGCTCTTATAGGGTATTATTTGAAAGTGTCCATAACTTAGGTATCGGTTTTTAATTTAATTTAATTTTAAAAATATAATATTGTTAGGAAATATTTTTAAATATAAGTAGTCCAATATAATGTCAATGAATTTAAATTTTGTTATTGTTAATTAATTAAAAATATTTTTTTTAATATCATTGTCCTTATAAAACAGGTTATTTTAAAATTTACACATTTGGAGTTTTGACTTTAAATGGAGAAGTTTGTACGTAAAAAAACTATTATTAATTTTAAATAATTAATTATTTATTAATAAATTGAAAATAAATTTTAAAAGCATTTTCTTTAATTTTAATCGCTATTTCAATCGATAAAAAATTTACCGATTAATCGAGAAATTAATCGGTAATTTCCGCAGCCCTAAAATTTTCATTTGAATTATTAAACTGTTTACGACCGTGAATAAGCTGATGCTTTATCGTACTTGGATGTTTTCCAGAGAACCCAACCCAAGATAACCAATTACATAAGTATTTATTTACTGTTGATGGAAAGCCAATTAAACATAAAATTTAATTGACAAGAGAATAAGATAATTAAAGAGATAGATTCAAAGAGAGAGAGAGAGACAGAGAGAGACAGAGAGAGGGAGAGAGTGTGTGTGTGAGAGAGAGAGAGAGAGAGAGAGAGAGAGAGAGAGAATCATTGAATAAATGACAAGTTTTGCTGTTTAAAATATTATCTATTCTTGTCAGGTGTAAAACATCCAGAAATAATCACTGATGGAAGATTTCTATTTTTGGCTCTGTGACGTTGGACGAGGACTCTGGGAAGCCGCATCGCGTCAAAACAGAACCGTTGTTACTTAATGGGGAGATGCTATTTTTATAGGCGCTTTGAATCGATTCGTTCCATTCTTTCCCAATGATTTCAATAGCAAACAACACGTAGGTGTATTTTAAGAAACATCTTTGATTACAAGTGCTACGTCACTGCAAGACGCCAAGCTCACCAGTTGTCAGAAACGAGTACAGAACACTGCAACATGATATGTGAGGTTTGATGGAGCAATGACACAGCGGCTTGATCAGAGTAAGGCAATACTGGAAGCAAAGTTTCAAAAACTTATATGTTTTCTAGGGCTGCGAAAATTAACAATTAATTTCTCGATTAATCGGTAAAAATTTATCGATTAAAATTATGTGAATCGATAAATTGGCGATTAAATTTAAAGGAAATGTTTTTAACAATTTTACGATTTAATAATAGATAATTAACTATTAATATTTAAAAATAATTTGTTTTTTACGTACAACCCTCTCAGTTTGAAAGAAAATTTCAAAACTTTAAAATAAGCGGTTTTTATTAGGGAAATGATATAAAAAATTAAAGATTGTTTTTACTTAATTAACAATAACAAAACTTAAATTCATTGACATTGTATTGAACTACTTACATTTAAATCTTTAAAAAATTGTCAATGACCTGTTTTTGTTACTTCCTTTGAAATTTCAGTTTGATGACGTCATACATCTTATTTTTAGCGTTTAATAAAATTATCGATTAATTAATCGGTACTTTTTCAAAAGTTAACGATTAAATTTAAAAAAAAAACTGATAATTTTTTCGTAACATTTCGGCCCGTTTGCCTCGCCAAAACATGTTGATCCCTATCTTTAACATTCATGAGCAATGAACTTATTATCAGTTTAGTCACGGGCCGCACTAGCCACAAAAAGATGTCTTCAATGGTCAGGGATAGGAGACATAAATAACTTGTAATGTCGTCTCATGTTCGGATTAAACAAAGGTACAAACGTTTTTTTAAACATCTATCTTTTCTTATCTTATCTCTTCTGGGCGCTCCTTTTATGCAGAAGATTTTTGCATCCTACGCTTATCTACAGTTTTTGTCTAGTCTTGAATTCTTATTAGAGTTTTAAATATTGATAAAGTGTTGGTTTTCCTAGTTCCTTCAGGCAACCCATGCCACGCCCGAATCCCGGTTGGGAAGAACGAAAATTTGTTTGTGTTTCTTCTTGCAAACAGAATACGAAAGGTGTTTTTATCCTTACGTCTATCTGAGGCAATCTGAGGGTTGTAAAAAGTTATCTTTGTGTTGTATTTCTAAATTAGAATTAATTGATTTATGTATAATTACTAATTTACTCTTGGTTCTTCTACCCTTCAGTGTTTCAAGTTTTAATTATGTAAGTAATGGTGTTACTCTTGTAAGTTTTGAATATTTTCTAGTACTAAATCTATCAACTTTTTTTTTTTTTTTTTTTTTTTTTTTTTTGTTGAATGTTCTAGTTTATCAATATTTTTTTTTGTTTTTGGTATGGATACTTAAGAGAAGAAATTGTAGCTTTAAATCTTGATACTGAAGACGAGATATCGTTGTTGTGTTAGGTCTGAATATCTAAGAGGAGACATTGTTGTTGTTGTTTTACATTTTGATTCTAAAGAGCTTGTTGCTATTAACATCTTGATACTAAAGTATATAATTAAAATGTCGTTATGTATCGGCTAAAAAGACAAAACACTGCAAGCAATATAAAATGGAGGAACCAATGGCGTTATGTGTTCAAACTGTATAAATCGTTTTTATTTGCTTAATTGTGTTATAAATGTTTAGTTTTTTTTTATTTCTTTCCTTAAATTAGCCTCAGATGTTTAGGTTTATAATCAATTATTTTTAATGGAAACTTTGTAAGACCAAATCCGCAGCCCCCCCCCCCCACACACACACAAACAAAATGCAGCCTATTGGCTCCTTGTATTAGCAGGTGGTTGCAACCTCTGAATATCCAACTACGACGATATCAAAGCTTGCTTAATGAGTTTACTCCCCCGCCCCACAGAGTTACGCCCCCATCAACCAGCATATGTTTCTGTGTAAACTAACACCTTTGGATGTGTAAGGGCGACAGCTTGGTCTGTGGGTTGTATACAAAGTGGTGCTACAAAACACGGCGAGTGGGTTTAACTAAGAGATCGTCTGACGACATTTTAAGGTTTCCCCAGAAGCACCAGAATATGCAAGAATAGGGTTCATGAGAACAAAAGATCATGAAATGTAGCCCCCAGCTCATCCAATAGAAAAGAAAACTAAGGAAAAATGTGTTACATTTTTAGTATAGAAATGTCTTACTACCCGTGAAACTGAATTTAGGAGAAAAACAACAACACGCGACTTGAAAAGATTAGAACAAATGAAAGCAAGTATTACGTCATCTGGGCATGGACTCACTTGTACCAAGTTGATAAAGCATTTCAAATGTAACATCAAGTGTGATTGATTATCAAAGTTCACGTGTGTATCCTACTAGAAATAAGTATTTGCCACTACATGTTCCATAGTATGTGCCCCGGAAGAAAAAGCTCTAGTACTAGAGACAAAATATGAACATCACAATGCGGCACGCAATCTTAAAAGTCAAGTCAAATATTTCAAGTTTATGGATGTTATTACTTCCATCCCTGGCGAATTAATATTTTACTTTTTTTCTTTACTAACATCTTTAAGGGCAATTGGTAAATATATCATTAAAAGTTGACACAGTTTTTAAGTAAAATTTTCGAAAAACCTTTTGGCTAGCTATAAGAAATAAACTACACACTCCCAACTCTGCGTCGGCCTCATGGCTATTTTCAATTTTTTTTTATAATGGCCTTAAATGATATTAACATGTAGAAGTACTAATGTGAGAAGTAACAACGAAAATGTAAAATTATAACAATGCAGATACAATAAACAGTACACATTTGTTTGCACCCCGTACTCTTTGCAGCGCATCTAGTAATAAAATGATTTCTGCTATCAGTCTGCTTGAGACAATTATTATCCCTAATGGAGTCGTTATCAAAGGATATCAGTGAAGTTGTCAGTATTTTAAATATTTAATAATTTGGAATTACTTTTTTTTTTTTTAAACCACATGAAAAACAAAGAGCGGACATTGCACTTTAAATTTAGCTTTAGTTGAATTGAAATTCAACCAGTCAAACCGAACTAAAGTTAAAAAATGTCAACCAGTCAAACCGAACTAAAGTTACAAAATGTCAACCAGTCAAACCGAACTAAAGTTACAAAATGTCAACCAGTCAAACCGAACAAAAGTTACAAAATGTCAACCAGTCAAACCGAACTAAAGTTACAAAATGTCAACCAGTCAAACCGAACTAAAGTTACAAAATGTCAACCAGTCAAACCGAACTAACTTTAAAAAATGCGTAAGTTAAAAGTTAATCCCCCAGACTTGATTAACTGACACATATGACCTTGAAATAAAACTAATTGTATCAACGTTTGCTGCCATTAAAATATATAAATGTTGTTTGGAAGTCCTCAAGGCACCCTCCCACCCTCCCCATTCTGGAAGGATAGCGATCATTAATACAATGCATTTTTAATTAAAAATTTTCCTCCTAAAATGTAGATCAGTTTAACTCATACATTAGTCCACATACAGTCACTGTTGGTAACAGTAAACGATGTTAAACTCACTTAGTAAAATTTACATATATATGTAACTGCATTACTCTTTGGCGCTAAAACCTTATCGTGCCTTGGAAAACCTAGGGAAATCCAGGACCTATCGATCCTGAAAAACCCTCTAAACCCAAATCTTTCAAAACCCTTGATTTAAATAACTTATAAAGTCGCAAGTGAAACATAATTCTAGTTTTCTCGCCACCCACTTAGTGAACTATTCTAATCTCTGTGGTATATGGACACAACCACCTACGCCTTCTACTTCATCACATCCCCCCCCCCCCCACATACATCATGTCCAAGACCTCCCCGCCATTTTCACCCCTCACCCACCGTAAAGATCCCCAGAGAATCTCCTACGTGAGCGAGTTATTGATTGGCAAGCACGTGGACAAGGCGGGTACAGAGACCTTGACCCCATATAGCGGACGTTGAGCTAATCTCCCGCTCTGGCATTGCTCGACATTTGGTTGTTGTTTGAAAATTATTGGCTGCGAGGATGTTTGAGCTCTAGTGGGGACATAGGCTGTAGTGGGGACATAAGCTGTAGTAGGGGCACAAGCTGTAGTGGGGGCATGGGACGCAGGCTGTAGTGGGGACATCAGCTGTAGTGGGGACATTGGCTGTAGTGGGGACACAAGCTGTAGTGGGGACATAGGCTGTAAAGGGGACACAAGCTGTAGTGGGGACAGGATGTAGTGGGGACATAGGATGTAGTGGGGACATAGGCTGTAGTGGGGACACAAGCTGTAGTGGGGACATATGCTGTATTGGGGACACAAGCTGTAGTGGGGACATAGGCTGTAGTGGGGACATAGGCTGTAGTGGGGACATACCATGTAGTGGGGACATAGCCTGTAGTGGGGACATAAGCTGTAGTAGGGGCACAAGCTGTAGTGGGGACATGGGACGCAGGCTGTAGTGGGGACGCAAGCTGTAGTCGGGACATTGGCTGTAGTGGGGACACAAGCTATAGTGGGGACATAGGCTGTAGTGGGGACATAGGCTGTAGTGGGGACACAAGCTGTAGTGGGGACATAGGATGTAGTGGGGACATAGGCTGTAGTCGGGACACAAGCTGTAGTGGGGACATATGCTGTATTGGGGACACAAGCTGTAGTGGGGACATAAGCTGTATTGGGGACACAAGCTGTAGTGGGGACATAAGCTGTAATGGGGACATAAGCTGTCGTGGGGACATAAGCTGTAGTGGGGACATAAGCTGTAGTGGGGGCATAAGCTGTAGTGGGGACATAAGCTGTAGTGGGGACATAAGCTGTAGTGATAGTTTGTGCATGAGCTAGAATGTTAGCGAATGAATGTGAACAACTAGTTGACTGACGTTTTGTCGACTAGAAGGTGTTTGATGTTCTGTTGACTATAAAATATTTGATAGCCGGTTTAGGTCTCTAGACATATTGATGTGCGATAGTTTGCCGGCCAGGATAGGTATGATCACCTAACAGTAATGCTATGTTATTATCCCTCGATCATCAAAGGCTAAGAGGAATGTAGAAGGAAATAAGTGTTATTTGAAGCAGATTGTAGTTACGAGTTGTTTGCTGTAGCACTGAAAAGCCGGGTTGAAAATTTGTTTGAGGCTATAAATAGAGCATCTAAGTTGAATGGTCAATTCAATGAATACATAAAATATACAGCATTTCTGATCAAAAAGAAAATCTTTGGTTGACCGGTCCCACATTCAAATCAACGAGTGGACAGAGGTCATGACTATATATGACAGAAATGCTGCACGTCCTCACACTGATTAGTAGAACAACAATCGTCTTAATAAGACTGTAGCAGTCTGTGTTAACAGTTTATTTAACACTATTTCATTCTGAAAGAGCTAAGGCATTTTTATTTGATTCTAATCGAGACAAAACTTTAATTAATGGATTTTAAATTTCATTTTAAAACAGCAAGGACCACGTAAAATGCATTTTAGATCTGTTCAAAATGAGACAAGACATTCGGAAAAAAAAAGACACAAGGTACTCATGAAAGAAATATAATGCTGTTTTTTTTTTAAAGGTCTCATTAGCAAATTATTTTGAACGCAGCTCGAAATGTTCAGTGCATAGCGGCCACAATTAAATTTTAAGTCATCTCCTATTTCGTACTAGAGTCATAGATATAAAACGAAACAAAAGAAATGAAACAAGAGTAAAAGAAAAGAGACAAACGTTAAAGAAAGGGGAAATTTGTAAAAAAAAAAAAAAATTAAACAAAATTAAAAGAAATGAAACAAAACTATTTAAAAAATAACGAGATCCTATCTAGGAGTGATACCGTCTGAACCAGAAATAATGACACCAGACAGACACGGTGAAATAGAAATGGTCAATAAAACACGACGCCGAGTCCAGTCCAGCAAGTCGTCGTTGGACACAGGTCTCTCAACATGGCGTGGGAGTTTGATGGCAACTGGCCGGAAGTAACCCTTGGACCTGAATAGAAGTAGAAGAGTGATCTAAGTGTTCCGTGAAGAAAATCAGCCGTTGTCTCCCTTGTGAGTCGTCCGTGATGCATGTTTTGTCAACAAAAGCGCCAGTGGCAGCGGATGGACATGCCAAACTCATTGATTTTTAAAACTATTGCCCGCTAAATAAATTCAGCTGCCAACATTATCAATGAAATTTTTCCAGCCTCACCATATGGGGGAGTAAGAGAGGGGGGGGGAATTCACTTGTTTGGTATTTAAATAGCTTTTCCTACCTTGTTAAAATTTATAGACCATATGATTTGTTAAAGTTATTGCAATAGAATTTACCATATTTTTGCTTCACGCTTGTAGTGATTTCACTCCTTTACAATGTACTGGCTCCATCCTGCACTATTCTATGGCTTCAACATTGTCATTGGCTCAAATGCTGAGCTATATGACGGCTTCACATTTTCTATACAGTAATTCCACCTCTACTATACAATGGACACACCCCTGAACTATGTAACGGCTGGAAACCTGTGGCTCCACCCCTTTAATATAATGTGGTTCTCTGCATTATGTTGTGGGTCCAGCCCTGGACTGTATTGTAGCTTGAAAACATTCGTCAAGCTGAAGTCTCGATGGAAGTGCCCATTTTATTTTGTTACGCAAACATTCGTCTAATTTATAAGTGACATTTCTGTCAACTGTAGCCCATTAGTTGAAGTATCTGTGTCGTATGGGCACTGTTACGATACACTCGGGTCTAACGGGCACCGTGACCAAAGGCATGTGTCTAATGTAACCTCATGTGATGCCCGTTCCTGTCATCGGTTCTACAGGTGACATTCCTGTCCTACATCTCTAATGACCCACCTGTGGTTATAAAAAACAATGTTTAAACTATATGGGACAATTAGAATAAAATACATTAAAATCTTGAGTAGCATATAAGCTACAAGTAACTATCTCCGGTATATGGGTTAAATAATTTACAATAGTTGACCACGAAAGCCTTTCGTGAAAATGAAATTAGTTTTGTTATTCTGCAATGTTAATATTCACACTGCGATGTAAAATATGGTTTTGATAACTATGATATCAAGATGTGAACATTAGAAAAATGATATTCTGATGGTAACTTGTGAACTATGATAAATATGATAATTTTACATTTGAAGGTATGACCAATGTTTACTAGATATTTTAACAACCGTTTTCGTTCGATTTCAATCTATTTGTAATTATTAGTTTGTTTTTCGACTCGGACAAACGATTTCAAAACGAAATTTAAATTTTAACACTATTAATAGACTCTAGTAACACTTATTAATTTTTAGTATCTGCAGCTAAGTATCGCAGCAAAAAATTAAAAAAAAACAAAATCTGTTTTGACTATCAAACTCATGTATTGGTTTTAACATAACATAAGGTTAACCCTGAGATAATATAGGTCTCCCCCCCTACCCCCATTAATAATAAGCTGCTCCCATTTGAGGACTATCATAAAAAAATGATTACATGACTGATAAATTATTCAGCAATCGTAAAACACTGTGACTAGCGTAGGCGTTGTAAGCCACCTGACCAATACAGTGAAAGTTTACGGCGGAACGCATAAGTGTCTGGATCTTTAATTAGAAACAGTGAGAGAAGTAGAACAAAATAATTTATGTTGAATACCCCGGTCAAAGTGCGACCAAGATGGTGTCTATAACGTCAGCTCGTCTGACTTAATATTATAATTTGTTGTAAAAATTTGTTTCACTTTCAAAGTTACAGTTTTTTTTAAATATATCTCTCGGACAATGGGATATACACTAATATGATTCCATGAGACATACTCTAATTTCAATCCATGACACATATAATAATTTTCCCAATTTTTAAAAGTTAGATGAATGGAATTAATATTAAAACTTCATCCAAGATTTCTCTGATATGAGAAACGATTTATGTGTAGATCTATGTTGTATTTATTTTACAAGAAATGTTACGACTTTATTATAACTGGGAGCCTATATACTCTATCGACAAATTTTCGCACGCTTACAGTTCTGTTTAAAAAACATACAACAACAATAACCGCAGCCCACAGTTGGACTGCTGCCAGAAACTGGTATTGATCAGCCGTTATTAGATCTGGGAATCTTTGGGTCTGGGATGGCGGGAACCGGGCGCGGGAGCGGTGTAAACGAGTAGGGGGGATTTGGGGAAGGGGGTCTGGAGGTCAGGAGCCACAGGTTTCAGAGAGCCAAGGGCCTGATCAATGGCTCCAAGTTTCGATTTTCGTGCGGGAGTTAGGGAGGGCAGAAGCTGGGTGCAGTGTGGTCGTCTCTTGTGGCCGTGTATAACGTTATTTTTTTAGATCGTGGGGTGGGGGTGGGGTGGGGAGGAATGGATAAGGGCGGGATGTCCTGTTTTTTCCTCATGTCCGACTATGGCCTGTAGTTTAAGACAGGGATGTAAGGGAGGGATCGTATCACGTCAATATTATGGCTGGCCGTCTCGCTTCTATTTATTTTGTTTGAAAAACGTAATATTTTGAACTGCACCTCTGCCCCCCTTTCTTTTTAGTGTTAATGTTTAATCGTCAAGGAGAAATGTTACGTACTTGTGTCTGGCTCTTTCTTTAGTAATGTTTAAATTAAAGTTTTAAAAAATTAAATAAAATCTGAGGTTGAGTTTAGTACTATTTGGTGTGAATAAAAACCCTGAAACAAAACACTTCATCAGAACACACAAACACATACAGACACGCATACACAGACAGACACACACACACACACTGACACATATATACACACCGACACAGATACACCGACACAAATACACACATACAGACACATATACACACAGACACATATTCACACTCAGGCACAAATACACACACATACAGACACAGATACACACACAGATACAACTACACAGACAGACACATATACACACAGGCACAGATACACACAGAAACAGATACACACACAGACACACATACACATATACACAGACAGACACATATACACACAGACACAGATACACACGCAGATACAGATACACACACAGGCACAGATACACACACAGACACAGAAACACAGACACAGATATACACACAGACACAGATACGCACAGACACAGATATACACACAGACACAGATATACACACAGACACAGATACACACAGACACAGATACACACACAGACACACACAGACACAGATATACACACATATACACATACAGACACAGATATACACACAGACACAGATACACACACATACACATATACCCACACATGCATAGATACACACACATGCACAGACACACACATACACATATACACACAAACTCATACACATACACACACACACAGACACACACAAACACACACACATTTTCCACCATTATTTTATGGTAACATAATCTGTAACACAGCGATAGAAACATACAAAAAATAATTTAAAATATATAATTTAAATAATTGTCAATAAAATGATAAAAGAAGTACTGAATGCAATCTTAAAGACCTTATTTCATAAGCTGATGCAAATATATTATTATTATTTTTAAAAAGTTATATATTGAACACTCATTTAGGTTATCAAAGAAGATAAGAAATTCCATAATTCCATTGATCAGCCCATATCTGCTGTAATCGATGGCGTGTCTGCCCTTTAAAAGAAAGCTGCACACTCTCTGCGCTTGATGCAGCATCGATCGCCTCTAATGTATGCACCAAGCATGTGCTGCAGCCTAGCGGTAACCCAATCCATTGATAAGGAACTCTTCATTAGTTCTAATTTAAGAGTTGTACGTCCTTCGATTTCTTGCGCGCCTTGATTGTGGTTCAATGTCTCATTGATGTAAACCGGATAGCCTTTAGCCACATGGTGGTTATCTGACAAGCAGGTGGTGTTTAACTGGCGAAACCAAACTCATGTAAACATTTCGTTTTAAATATGAGTTCACCGTATTTCGGTTCCGGTAAATCCGGAATCCGGTCATTTTTACAAATCCGGCCCGGGCGGATTTCAAATTTTTTAAATCCAGAACAGCCCTAATTTTAAGAAACATTTTTAGAACAGATGAAAGCAAGGGTAAGACCCTTAGTTTAAATTAGTTTAATTTGCTATTCATTCTTTTTCAATGTTATGTCGGTATAAACGCTACATAAATTAGAATGGGTATACATTGAATATGGGGGCCGTCCAGAAATGACGTCACGTGATTAATATAATTGTTTTATCCCACCTTCCCCTTTGTCACACGTCGTCACAATAAGTTAGAACCCCCCCCCCCCCCCCCCCCCTCCTTTATTTTNTTTTTTTTTTTTTTTTTTTTTTTTTTTTGCAAGTCACAAAGCTTTGCGCCCCTCCCCAAATAAAAGCCGTATTTTCTATTTGCAAATAAGCATGTTTTTAAATCATTTTAGTCAAGTACTTTCATGTAGGGCTTCACTCTGATATCATAACACGCGTGAAGCCATGTAAAACGCAATAAAATATATTCAAGCAGTTAAATATTTAAGTGGAACATTTCTAGAAAGCTGTGCATTTTTTATGTGACATCACAGTTCTTAAACACCTTTTCTCCGCCGCGCCATGCATTGTCAGAAATGTGTGACCCTGACCCCCTGCCCCTCCTCCTGGGTGCGTGAAATGCTTTATCGACGGCCTCAAAAGCACTTATTTAAACACCAATCAAGCTAAATAATTAATTAACAAAAATTTGTTTTAAAAAATTGTTTAAAAGAAAAAACTATTCGAACTTAATTTTTTTAAATTGTTAAATACTGCAACAAAAAAAATAAATTAAAAAAATAAATAAAATAATGTATGCTAAATTGGCCAAATTCTGACCACCCAAGTCATCTTCACCCACATGTCATCATCCACATCTTATAGCTACCCACACACGAGCTACCCCCACACGAGCTCACACACACAAAAAAAAAGAAAAAAAACAAACCTTCTAGGCTCATATTCCGTCTGGAAATGTCACACGTCACAAAGATGGGTTGGGTGAAGGTCATTTAATGTCTCCTGGGTTATTGTGGAAGGGAACTGGTAATGGTTTGAGCTGTCTGTAGATTGAAACCCGAGCTATTTGTGGACATAATTAAATAAAAGCATTTCATAAGTTCGCTAACGTTAACACAAGTAATGGGTGATCTTTTTTCTCTGAACTAAGTGCTAGGACTAGGAGATATATGATGAATGTCTAGAAACATTCCTGTTATAGGTGGAGATAAATAAGATGACAAGGTTTCTAATTTCATATCTGGTTGCGATTCTTTTGTTTATAAATAGTACCGTCAGTCAGTGGCGGCGTTAGGTAAGCGCGGGGCCTAGTGCCAGCAATGACCCCGCGGGGCCAGAGTACTAGTAAAGATCACTACGGAATTTGACCTTCAAAAAGGATTACAAGAGTGCCTCTTTCGTTTCTTTACAATCGTTTCCAGAATACGTTCTACCATCCACTCTTTGGTTCTACATGTATAGGCTATTAACCAGGACGAGACATGTTTAGGACCGAAAAGCGGGGCCTACCTAAGCGTGGGGCCTGGGGCAGTCGCCCCAGTTGCCACCCTCAAACGCCGCTCCTGCCGTCAGTTCTTCGCCTTATAATTACTTGTCATAGTACCTGATTTACTCAATAGTTGTCATAGTATTTGAATTACTAAATACGTATCACAGTACCTGATTAACTATATACTTGTCATAGTACCTGATTTACTCAGTGCTTATCATAGTACCTCATTAACTCAATACTTGTCATAGTACCTGATTTACTATTCTTCTCATATTACATGACATACTCAGTACTTATCACAGTACCTCATTAACTCAAAACTTGTCACAGTACCACATTTAATTATTGTCTATTGAAAGTTCCATAATAAACACGTATAACAGTATAAAGCAAACACTAGCCACAGCTTCTCACTTAAGGACCACTAGATGCAGTTCCTCATTATATTCTTACTAGTGCCAGGGATAGATCCTTAATTTATAATAATTGTTTCTTTAAGTACGTCATTATATCAAAAGTATTGATAGTTTGTTAGTTAAACAATATCTCGTGACAGTTACAAGTCAATTAGCCATAACAATTATAATTAATGTTTTGATTGCAGCTTACAACCTTTTTTATTTTTGTCCTCTCTTTCCCGTGAGATGTGGGTGGGTGGGCCGATTTGAAAGCTCCATGAAATGTTGGGTGTGAATTTGTAACTGATATGGGCATTAAATAATTCGTTTTTTTATATTCTGAGTGATTAATTTCAGGTTATCATAATTTCAATATAATAATTCCTTATTTACCTCGAATGGACACTACAAAAAATGGTATAGAACAATAGAACAGTTATTGGATACAGAAATCCATATTATTCAGTTTTTCATATTTATTAAAACATCTCGCTTAATTTTTTTTTTTAAATCATCTAACTTGTGTTAATTTATATAATGAAAGCAATTTCTCATCATTTTTTCCCCTCATTCTGCAGTTCTTGAATCAGATTCCGCTACAGCCATATTTTTATACACGACTGTGAAGCGCTTAGGAAAGTTGTTGAAAGTGTCATTTAAGAAAATGCGTTAATAGCTCATATTTTTTCATGAAACAATTATTTACCGTTATTTCAGACTTTGATTATAATTGTTAAACCTTCAACCGAATCAAAGTCTGTATAAGTCTTCTAACAAGCAGGAGATAAACAGCAAAAAGTCTGTATAAGTCTTCTAACAAGCAGGAGATAAACAGCAAAAAGTCTTTATAAGTCTTCTAACAAGCAGGAGAGAAACAGCAAAAAGTCTTTAGATTTATGTACTTTTATTCTACCTGAAGATTCATTATCACTATTTGGATATATTAGCAATTAACCTATTTAAAAATTGAGTGCAGAGGGGGAGGGGGGCAGCGAGGGAGACAGGCGTTAGAGGAAGTCAGACAGGAGTTGGCTTAAAAATACGTTTCTCTTTAATGTACAACTTCGATCTGATGACTTGACTAACCAAAAACTTTAGACTACCAAATCGACAAAAGCGTTACTTGGGCCTACCTAGTTGACTAACTCACTGTTAAAATTAGCCGCATGACTAGCCCCGTGTTTGACTTAGCAAGGTGATTAACCGCCGTTAAAACCAGTCAAAGGGCTAACGCACTTTTCAAACTAGTCATATGACTGACTCGTTATTAAAATGAGTCGATAAAAAATAGAACTGGTCAACTGACTAAACAAAATGTTTGACTTAACCAAATGACTAACCCTTGACCTGACCAGCCCAATAACCCGATGTTGACCTGACCAGGTGCCAGGAGTTGTTGCCAAGTAGGTCCCTGCGTATTTAGAAATTGATTGCTTCCATCTGGGGAATACAACTCAGGCACAATCTGATGCGTCACTCCTGCAGTACACAATACCAGACTCTCAATAAAGTCACGTCACAACGGAGTAGATTGGATTGGTGAGTTTAGAATAACCGGGGTGACGGGTTTAGTTTTGTGAGTTTAGAATAACCGGGGTGACGGGTTTAGTTTTGTGAGTTTAGAATAACCTGGGTGACGGGTTTAGTTTTGTGAGTTTAGAATAACCTGGGTGATGGGTTTAGTTTTATGAGTTTAGAACAAAAGGGGTGACGGGTTTAGTTTTGTGAGTTTTGAATAACTGGGTGACGGGTTTAGTTTTGTGTTACAATATATTTTTAAAAAGGCTAATGAAAGTAGAATTTTAGGACTGGTTGAGTACAAAGTAAACAGATATTATCGTTTCCTTTTGTTTTTGTAGGGAAAGAAAATTCAATAATAACTTGATAATGATCGAAATTGAGGGTAAAGTATCATATCTAGCCTACATTAAAATTATTGCCCTGTTTAATAAAAGTAAGGAAGTTAATTAAAATCACACTATAGATAATACTTCAAATGGAAAAATGGTAAGTGAGAGTGGTTTTCAGCGAAGAAAACTAAACAGCTCTAAAAGTTTTATGTCTAAAAAGAAAATACATTAATTAATTTTTTTTTTAAAAGAGCCAATAGGAAAAAAAAATCCGGATAAAGTTTGTCTATTGGGAGGACTACGTGATCTAATCGAGAAGATTGATCAAACCTGTTTATGTAGGCATCGCACGAGAAGATTGATCAAACCTGTTTGTGTAGGCATCGCACGAGAAGATTGATCAAACCTGTTTGTGTAGGCATCGCACGAGAAGATTGATCAAACCTGTTTGTATAGGCATCGCACGAGAAGATTGATCAAACCTGTTTGTGTAGGCATCGCACGAGAAGATTGATCAAACCTGTTTGTGTAGGCATCGCACGAGAAGATTGATCGAACCTGTTTGTGTAGGCATCGCACGAGAAGATTGATCGAACCTGTTTGTGTAGGCATCGCACGGGTCTAGACGTCAACAATAAATTCTCATCACTATCAAAAGGTTTTGGTTGTTGTTTTTTTTTTGTTTTTTAAGGACACTGTATGGGCCTATTGATTACTTCTAGTGATCTCACATACAACGTTGGGGTAAAAATAAATAAAATATTTGGAATTTTCAAATTAAAAAAAATAATAATAAATAGAACTTTAAAAACTAAATTACATAAAATGAAAGGTTAAACATTAAATTAACTAGAAAATGTATTAAATGTTGATAATTTTTTTTATTATTATTACTGTTTTTATCAACGCTATTATTATCATAGCTTTTTTAATAGAAAAATAACGTAAAATATTTTTTTAAGATGGATGAATAAATCCTTAACTATTACTCCCAAAAAATAACGCTCGAGAAAAGCAATTTACCAATATTGACGTCAGGTGGAGGGAAATTTCCATTATATCGATCAATTGATCACCGGAGAATGAGCCTAGTCCCAGAGCCGTGAGTAATTCATCTCGTTATTTGTTTGTTTAAAGATGGGGATGTTGCTCCGGTTTCAGGAAAGGGAAACAACTCATCGCCTTCAAATGACATTTTTCCTGTAGACCCAGACGTACTCGTATATTTTTTTTCCAGGGATCCGTTCGTTATTGCCATATTTAAGTAAAACCACTTGAAAGAGCTTTTCCGTGAAATAATTATTTTAATGTACTTTCGCCCCACCCATACAGACTACCACACACCATACCCAAGCTGTCACCCTAGCCACTTGTAATCTCATACCACCAACACATATACACATATATTATCCCACCTCCGCCCAATTCTATCACACCACCCGCACGGACTTAACGTGAGACAGTATTTTACAAAATGTAGAGTATTTGGACGATACCGATTATTTAGTATTGAATGGATTTGGCGCCATCCGCTGCGACAGGTGTTTTAATGACTATGACAAGTATGATGACGAGTACTATGACGAGTACTATGACAAGTATGATGACGAGTACTATGACAAGTACGATGACGAGTACTATGACAAGTACGATGACGAGTACTATGACAAGTATGATGACGAGTACTATTAAAAGTATGATGACGAGTACTGTGACAAGTACGATGACGAGTACAATGACGCATGTCTGTTAGTCATAAGGTGGGCGAAGCAATGGATCTTAAATAAAAGAAAGGGTGACCAGTGCCTCAGTGTTAAAGAGATTATCTTTATTTGTACCAACTTAAGGGGTTATCTTTACTCGTAACAACTAAAGAGATTAACTTTACTAGAACGACTAAAGAAATTATGTTTCCCATAAATTCGTTTACTGTTGTAAGAGTAAATTATATTATATATCTAGGTGTGCATTAAAAATGTAATCTCATCGACCTTTTCTTCGTGAATTTGTGAGGGTTTATTATGGCGACAGAATTCTAACGTCGCCATGAATTCCCACACTTGTACGATTATGGAATTGTCTTGCTATAAACATCAGCCAGTTTTAACATTGCATTTTTGTGTGGCACGTGTGGCTATTTAAACGGGGTTATTTTAACTATGTCACATGCATTAAAATTTGTTTGTGTTATTGTTGCATTCAGTTGGGCTGGGCTGAATGACACGGTCAAAAGTTCAAACCTGTGTTGACAAGTAATACGCCTTATATCTGATGCTTATTTGACTTGACCCCCCCCCCCCTCGGGCTTTCCTTCCGAGCGTGTCACTCGGTTCATCACCATAACTTCTATGGCCAGGGTTTCACCTTTTGGACTGTGTATAACGAATGAGTGACCCTTACTGGCCGATTCCTGACCCTTGTACATCAGTCACAGTCGAACGCTCCAGGGATTCAGTTACAACTTGACAAGGTCGGGAGGAGGAGAGGGGAGGGGAGAAGATGGAAACGACGAAGTGGGACAAGAGGTCAGGATGTACCTTTAAAGGTCCGAGGTTGGAAAGTTCCGTTGATTTATGTTTTAAAATTTTTGCTGCAGTGGTTCTCAATTTTTTTTTTTTAATTATCAGTGTTTAAAAAAAAAAGGGCCCTTTAGAGCCGTGTATTGTATACTCTCTCCGTGAGTATGGAATTAAGTTTGACATGATAACAAATCGAGAGGCATTTGTATGTGGGTGCTAACAAAAACACGTAGGACGAAATACTCTTCTGTAAAGAAAATGCTGACCAAATATGACTATAGATTCCCAAAGTTAAGGCATAAACTTCCAGCCGTATATTAAATTTATTAAAAAAAACTAGACCTTAACAAAACCAAAATCAAGACAAAATATAACTAAACTTGAATAACATAATACTTAAATCTAGAATAAAACTTAGTTTACATTAAAATAATACTTAAATCTAGAATAAAGCTAAGATACACTAAAATAATACTTAAATCTAGAATAAAGCTTAGTTTACACTAAAATAATACTTAAATCTAGAATAAAGCTAAGCTCATATTAAAATTATTCTTTAATCTAGAATAAATCTAAGCTTACACTAATATAATACTTAAATCTAGAATAAAGCTAAGCTCATACTAAAATAATACTTAAATGTAGAATAACGCTAAGCTTAATCTAAAATAAATATTAGCCAGATCATCATGAGCCCATTAAACACCAACGGAAACTCAACACTTCCTCGTGCCAAACCTAGATGTTATATTAAAGATGATTTTGATGACCTCTTTAATATATGGTTTGATCGGAAGTATTTAATGCCAGTTTACTAGAATCTATATTAAAAAGACACAAACATTGAACTATTATCTCATAAAGCTTAAATTTTGCACTTAAATTTTTATTATAAATAAATAAACTCGGTTATTTAGTATTTATTTGTCCCGTGTTGTTATTATTATTTTCTAAATTCATTACCATCCCAGTGAAGTCATTATTTAACACCAAAATTAGACCTTCCTTCTTTATGAAACACGATTCGTGTCAGCCAGCAGGATCTCATTATCGGTTACGTCTCTGACAGAAGTTAAATCTAAGGTCAGTTTACTCCATGAGATGATAGCCCGTGCCCAGTTATCATGTGTTTAACGACCACTTTGCCTCTCCCAGATTCATTGTTTATTGTGTTTTGGTTCCGACACGGATTTATTTTCTTCACAACACATGAAGCTTACATGAGAATTCACGTGTTAACATGGTATTGATTGAAGACATTAACAAAATAAAGAACGAAAAGAGGAAAACCTCCAGATTTTTATCACAGATTAAAAATTTGCAGGATATTTAAAATTGGTTAACGTTTACAAAACAAGAGTTCATTTAACTGACCTTATATCTAGTGCTTTTATAACCCCACTTACGCAAGTGAAGACGTATAATTAATAATGAAAAAAGCGGTGTCAGGTGTTTAAGAACAAAAAACACAACAGAGAAACCTAACTCCTTCTTCAGAGTAAGCTACCATGACGAAGAAAAACTATTTTTAGAACTATTAGAAACTGGATAATGTGTATGTAGTTCTATGTTTCTATACACAGGGTATTAGCATTTGAAAAGGAAAACGAAAGGTAAATACGAGTTTACACATTGAAAATCAAGATTTAGTCAGTAAATAATATCATACGCCGGCAAGAGTATGTTTAGGGGCGACCATGTAGCAGGCCGTGTAGCGGTCATCCCTTAGGTTGGGTCAAGTTGGTCAGGGCAGGTGAAGGTGACCTACATTGATTTTAAAGTCTCTCTTAGTGCATGACAACTCTTGGGCTTTTCTGTGGTTGTTATCCACACTTCCCCCACCCCACCGTTTCCACACCGTAATTGTGTCTTTACAGCCATTCATACAAGGCTCTCAGGTCTCTTTGGTAATAAATAAACTAACTAGCGCAATGCCAAGGTGGTCCCACGGCATATGCGCTCGGCTCTCGGGTTCGAATCTCGGTGACGGAAAAGGTTTGTTCCCGTGGTCCCTGAGTCTAGCCAGCACCTGCCACTAGTTAAGGGAAACAGGATGGCTGGACATTGTGCCACACAATATCTTCACTTACCAACAATTGAGCACGGCTTGTTCTTTCTTATTAGAACGTTGAATGCAAGAATCTTCTATAATGTTTTTAAAAATTATTTTCTAACTTACGCTGTTTCAATGGGTGGAAACTGTGGTCAAGTGGTATGCGGCCGGAGATTTGTTCGCGGGGCCAAAAGGTTGTTTCTGAGTCCATCAAGCTTCGAATGGTTACCGGACACTATATAGGAAAATAAAAGCAGCTGGGAATAACGTGATTCCTCACAGCCGTAGTCTATGAAGTTGCCAACACGTTCTTCTCAGAACATAGAATGCAATAATATGTATAGAAGGAGCTGTTCAAATAGACGGTAAAATAAAGGGAAATAAATTTAAAAAAAACCCCAACAACACACAAGATGCGATGAGCGATCAAAGAGATGATAGTTTAATCCTGGTGCTGTTGTTATTATTATTATTTTTTGAAGAATGCATGTTTGGTCAGTCGCGTTACTCCAATCAGCAAGAGTCGAACCGACATGTCAAAGCTACCAGAATACAAAATCAACATGTTTCTTCAATCTAGAAATGGATGATGTGGCTAACAGAGTTGTGTCTTACAGTCCTAAGGTCAGCCTTCATACTCTCTATCCATGCATAAAATTATAATTAAATACATTATTTCTTTCTAATAAAAAATCAAGGTTTTAAAAACAACAACGAAAAAAAACCTTGTCACTTTCAGAGGCATTGTTTTGAACTATAAGGGACAGTTAATATAAAAATGAAGATAAATAAAATGTCACGGACGTAGGGCGAGACCATATTAATGCTCTTGTCCTCCAATGTCCTCCCTTCTCCCTGTGTCAGTTCTCAGGAATACATTGAGTCCCATGATTAACATCGCATTAGATTTGTACAATTTGTTAGTACTGGAAACTGGGGGATTTCTGGGTCAGATGCACTCAGTGGATAGTGGCATTAGGAAGGGAACTGGTCATTTTCAGATAGTGATGGGAGATAGTGGCATTAGGAAGGTCTCTGGTCATTTTTCAGATAGTGATGGTGGATAGTGGCGTTAGGAAGGGCACTGGCCATTTTTCAGTTTTCAGATAGTGATGGTGGATAGTGGCGTTAGGAAGGGCACTGGCCATTTTTCAGATAGTGATGGTGGATAGTGGCGTTAGGAAGGTCACTGGTCATTTTTCAGATATCTTGATGGTTAGTTGCAAGAAGACGAGATGATATTTATTTCGCCAAGAAAGGATAACAAAATAATAACATAAGTACTAACCCAGGCAAGCATTTATTAAAGAACTGTGTCAAATAAGAAGTTAAAAAATAAAGGACCAGTTTCAGAATACGCCACAATATTTGAAACGATGGACAAGATGAAGACCTCCATTAGAAGGGGAAGAAAGTATCAGCTAATCCGTACTACACTAAACTAGACATAAAGAAGAATTGAATTTGACCAAAACATATAATTGAAATATAATTGACCATAACACGACTTAACCCTTTAATAAAACTAGGCTTAAATTTATAATATAATTTACAGCGTAGATAAGTGTAGGACGCAATAATCTTCTGTAGAGAAGGAGCGTCTGCAACAGATAAGATAGGGTAAAGAACAAACTTTAGACGATTTACAAGCAAAAATTTTTCGTGGCCGCCATTAAATGAAAATTAAAAATTAACACTAAAAAGTCAAGTTCTTCAAATGACTAAGACAGGCTTTAGCAAGAAATTATGAGATCGCCAAATAAAATGGTGCTTGACGCAAGATTCGAGGTTTTTTAAAATCAAATTTTGATCAAAATTTGTACGTATAAACTGCCTATAAATTGTACATAAATTTTACAATAATGGTCTAAACAAATTTCTCTAAAGAAAATTCAACTCGCTAGCACAAAGATTCTTACTCCTATACGTGTCATATGATTTATCCCATTGGAAAGTCACATGACCAGCTGTTAGAAAAACCAGTGTGTAAAGTGAGTTTGTTTTGCATTTGTATTAATAAACACGGGTTGATGTCAAGCAAAAAACTGAGTTACAATATACTTATACACTTAATGAGTTGTTATTGTTGTTGGCGGACAATGATGTTGTCATTGTTGGTGTCGTTGTTGACGTGTTGGTTTTTAATGTTGTTTTTTAAATGATTAAATTCTTGTCGATGATGTTGTAGATGTGATTGCTGATGATGAAGTTGTTGCTGATCATTGGGTTAAAGATATTGATATTCTTGTGTCTCGTAATGCCCATCATTCGAAAAATCGCCTAGCTAGTCAATTCAAGCTGAATTATATCCGTCGATAAGGAGTTAACCTCTGCGTGGCTCGACAGACGAATAAGGTTGTGGAACTTACCGCAAACCGAGACCGACAACTCCTGGCAGGCAATGCCGAAGTCCAATATGTTAAGTGTTAAGTGCTCTCACATATGATTACAGTCGCTGTATGGATCTTAGGCAAAACATTATATGCAATGCGATGATGAAACCATAGAACCCTTTGAGGGTCTGGTTATTCCGAAGCAACCGTTTCGTCCCTTTCATTTTCACTAACAAGACCATTAAGCAGGGTCGGTTTATGGCCAATAGCGCCAGTACGAATTAGCAAAATGTACCGCGAAGAACGCAGCGGACGCCAGCTCCGAGGAAACCTTTTGGTGGGGGTTACACCCTAGGCAGGTCTTTGATGATCCCCCGCTTTGCGGCAGTCTTAACCAAGGAGACAAGTATGTTTTGCGGGGTGGTGCCGAAGTTGTAGCGAGTCGAAGTAGGAAAAATTCAACCCTTCTTGGTGGGGTCACTTTTAGTGGGAGGCATTTTCGGACTAGTGTCTTGGATGCCCATGGGGGCCATTTCAGAAGCGACCACTCCGGGGGGGGGGGGTGTTTCTCAGCTGTTACGTTCCCTTATTGGAAGCCCGATAGCTGAGCGGGTCTTCCGGGAAACCCCATAATGAGCATAGGTTCGGGACTGCTGACTTCTTCCACTTGTAGGACATTAGCTGAATTATATGCGTGTATATGTATACTTGCATCACCTCTGGAGAGGACACTCCAGCGTCGCCGCAAGGTGTCGATAAAACACGGGAAGCAGCAGTTACCGGTTATAAGCCAAAGCTCAATTGACCTAGAGCTAGGCGCCAGGGGCTGCTTCCGACGGTGGGAGAGACTACCAATGTCTCACTGGACAGCTACCGCCCGCCTCAAACTGGGCAGCCCCCAGTCAAATAGGTGCTATCCCGTCATGGCCTGCCTTCTCCACTGGGTGCGTGGAGATTAGAGTACCACTCAACAAGTGGGCCACTAAGCCCTGCACCAAGAAATACAAAAAAGAAAAAGAAGACCCCAGCTCTTCGAATCGCTAGCTGGAACGTGAGGACTATGTGTCCCGGCATCACTGATGATCTGCAGTCCATAAATGACACACGGAAGACAGGAATAATCGATAGAGAACTTAAAAGGCTAAAGATTGACATAGCATGCCTTCAGGAGACCAGGCTCCCAGACAACGGTTCACTCAAAGAGGCCAATTACACCTTCTTCTGGCAAGGCAGACCGAAAGACGAACCTAGACAGCATGGTGTGGGTTTCGCTGTTAAAAACACTCTTCTACCATCCATTGAACCACCGTCATCAGGCACGGAGAGGATCCTCACTCTAAGACTCAGAACAACTGCGGGCCCAGCAAACATTCTTAGTGTGTATGCCCCAACACTCTATTCAACTCCGGAAGAGAAGGACCAGTTCTATGGAGCGTTAGACCAGGCAATAGCCGGCATCCACAAAGACGAGGCAATCTATCTCCTAGGAGATTTCAATGCTAGAGTGGGGAGCGACCACGAAGCCTGGCCCACCTGCCTTGGACTATTTGGAAGAGGAAAGTTAAATGAAAATGGACAAAGGCTTCTGGAATTGTGCTGCTCACGAGGCTTGTGTGTGACCAACACTTTCTTCAAGTGCAAGGATATACATCAAGTATCTTGGAGACACCCTCGATCCCACCAATGGCACCAGCTGGACCTCATTATCACCAGGCGTGCACAACTAGCTAGCGTCCTACTCACTCGCAGCTATCACAGTGCCGACTGTGACACGGATCATTCCCTTGTCGCCAGCAAAGTACGAATAATGAGGAAAAACTCGTACCACACAAAGAAAAAGGGAAGTCCACGCATCAATACCTCCTGCATGAAAGACCCTGCGATAGCGCAGCTGTTCAAAGACAAGGTGAAGGAAAGTCTCTCAAAGATGTCCCCATGCGTCACCATTGACTCCAAATGGACGCAACTGAGAGACACAATCTATACATCCGCAATACAAGCCTTTGGCAAAAAATCTCACAAAAACACGGACTGGTTTGATGAACATTGGGACGAGATGAAACCCGTCACTGAAGCAAAAAGGAAAGCTCTTATGGCTTACAAGGAAAAGCCTACACCTGACAATTTGCATGCTTTAAAAACAGCTAAGTCACTTGCCCAAAAGGTTGCACGTAAATGTGTCAATACCTACTGGCTTAAGCTCTGTTCCAGTATACAATCAGCTGCAGACATGGGCAATGCAAAAGTCATGTACGAAAACATCAAAAAGGCAACGGGCCCCTTGACGTCAAAAGCTGCTCCCCTAAAGTCCAAAAATGGAGAAATTATTCAAGACCAGGCAGCACAGCTAAAACGGTGGGTTGAGCATTATCTGGAATTGTATTCAACAGTTACCACAGTCTCCAGCACCGCTCTAGATGACATCCCAGATATGCCACTCATGGAAGAACTTGATGTCGTGCCCACACAGGAAGAGCTGAGCAAAGCAATTGACAGTCTAGCTTGTGGAAAAGCGCCTGGGAATGATGGAATACCACCAGAGGTTCTAAAGAGTGGCAAGACAGCTTTACTCCAACCATTGCACGAGATTCTGTCCCTCTGCTGGGAACAGGGCTACATCCCCCAAGACCTAAAGGATGCAAATATAGTGACACTATATAAAAACAAAGGTGATAGGAGTGATTGCAATAATTATCGCGGCATTTCACTCCTTAGTATTGTAGGAAAGACCTTTGCCCGCGTTATACTAAAACGTTTACAAAGCCTAGCATCCCGCGTCTATCCAGAATCTCAGTGTGGTTTCCGGTCCGGTCGGTCTACCATAGACATGGTGTTCTCCATACGACAGCTCCAGGAAAAATGCAGAGAGCAGCAGATGCCACTATACATTGCATTTGTGGACCTTACAAAAGCCTTCGACTTAGTCAGTCGCAACGGGCTATTCCAAATACTGGCAAAAATTGGATGTCCCCCTCACCTACTTGCCATCATCAGACAGTTCCATGAAAATATGCTTGGCACAGTACAGTTCGATGGAGCTAAGTCAGAGGCCTTCCCTGTCAGCAGCGGAGTTAAACAAGGTTGTGTACTCGCACCAACACTCTTCGCAATATTCTTCTCTGTACTTCTTCGATACGCATTCAAGGATAGCAGTGAGGGAATCTGGTTACATACCAGAGCTGATGGAGGACTTTTCAACACTGCCCGCCTCCGAGCCAAGACCAAAACGACGGATGTCCTAATTCGAGAGCTACTATTTGCGGATGATGCGGCACTAACAGCACATACAGAATCTGGTTTGCAACAACTCGTGTCAAGCTTCTCCAATGCCTGCAAAGAATTTGGTCTGCAAATCAGCTTGAAAAAGACAAACATCATGGCCCAAGACACTCGACCTCCTCCTACCATAAATATCGATAATGAAAACTTGGAGGTTGTGGACAGCTTCACCTACTTGGGATCCAAGGTCTCCAATACACTGTCCATTGAAGAAGAAATAAACAGCAGAATTGGCAAGGCAGCCGCAACAATGGCTAAACTAAATAAGCGGGTCTGGCAAAACACCAAGCTAACGGAGAAAACCAAACTGTGCGTCTATCGAGCCTGTGTCATCAGTACACTACTATATGGGAGCGAGACATGGACCACTTATACATCACAAGAGCGTAAGCTTAACAGCTTCCATTTGAGATGCTTGCGCCGCATCCTTGGTATTAAATGGCAAGAAAAAGTGCCTAATAGTGAGGTACTAACGCGTGCCAATACCCAAAGCATGTTCTCAATTCTTAGTGAAAGACGCCTGAGGTGGCTAGGACATGTCAAAAGAATGAGCCCCGGCCGCATCCCGAAGGACCTCCTATATGGTGAACTTGCTTCAGGAAAGAGGAAAACAGGTCGCCCACGCTTGCGATTTAAAGATGTCTGTCAAAGGGACATGAAAGCAGCCAAAATACATACAAGTGACTGGGAGTGTAAGGCAGAAGACCGATCTACGTGGCGCACAGTTGTCAAAGAGGGCGTCATAGTAGCCGAGGAGCGAAGAATGGAGGAGGCTGCAGAAAGAAGAGCTAGGAGAAAGGCCAAAACATTTGGAAGCACAGAACTCGTGTGTAAAAACTGTGGCAAAGACTGTCACTCAAGGATAGGACTGCACAGTCACTCGAGGAAATGCAACCCAACCCCAAGGTGATGCACCATCGTCTCGCGAGACGGAAGGATGCCGGATATGTATACTTACATAAATAAGTTATTTATTTTTTCACTTGAGAATCGAGCAGTTAAGCTGTGTAAAAAATACATTTGAATTAATCTAAAAAAAAACTGACTGGAAACATACATATGAGGCATAACAAACACGACTTGCTTAGTTAGTATGTGACCACACTGTGTCTGTAGCCAGTGTAAGTTACAGCTTTTGTCTGGAACTGGGGCGAAAAAAATAATCCTGGTGTAGATTGCAGCATAACAGACGCTATTCTATACGTGTATGACTAATACGCTGACAAGGTGGGTATCCGATTTAACGACAGCACGTGACGCGCACTGCTTGTTGTTATTAACATAATTTATTCTGTTCATGTTCATGGTGATTGCATTATTTCAACAAACTAAAACATTTGGTAACAATAACTGATATAAAAAACACCTAATTATTGTTTTATATGGCAGTTATAATTGAAATGTTTGAATACTGGAAGTATATTGTAGGTATTTAAAACTGGGATATTGTGAAGCAACAAATTATTTAAACAAAATAGATCTCCGATCTTTTGACATATTAAAAAAAAAACACAAAAAACACTTTGATCACCAATATTCACCATGTTTTTTTACAGACGTTGTTGAAGGCTTATTTCCTTTTTATTTCTCTTGATTGAAAAAGCAGCTGATAGTAAGATGGTTGATGGAGCGGTATTGAAAAACGAAATAATAATTGTAGTACCTTTAACATAACGAGAGTAGGCAATTTTCCCTCTAAGGTTCGTTGGTCTATGTACAAAATAATACAAAGGTGTGCAAAGTTGCACATGCAATATTTCCCTTTTTTGCGCGGTAATTATAAATTGCTGCGTGGCGTCAGTAAGATTTCTGCTCACCCACGCAGCCGCGCAGTTTAGATGGAACAACTATAATGTAAGTTTATTAACCACACCCTCCCACCTCGCTGCCACGTGAAATATTAAAATACAAGAGTTGGTGAAACATGTTTGGAATGGTAGTTTTGTAACACTTATTATAACACACACCATTATCTGTAGTCTTTCCTTAAAAAAACAAACAAAAAAAAAATTTAAAAAATAATAAAGATCTAAACATGCGTCCCTTAAAGACGAATATTTCAAAGCTCAGGGGCTAGTAATGTCTGTTTTCGTTGTAATCTCCAGGAGTCTGCAAGTAATTTCCCGCTCAAGCTGATTTGATCCCTGACCTTGTGATCGCCTGCTGTGAGCTTAATCTCGAACAACATGCGCTTGATGAATGAGCAGTTCATGATAACCTTTGACCCACTACTAGCTTACAAGCGGATTAAATCAACAATTCGCAACGTCACGTCCTACTTAGGAAGAGCCTCATTTTTTATATCACATTTGGTCTCTGCGGCTTCACGGGAAGTGTTGTTTTTTGTATAGAAAATCTTGCGATTTGTACTGATGAATGGATTCAAATGTGAGCTCTTTATTCTTTATATAATTATACCGGTTTACAAGGCAGGGGCAAAGTGAGAAGTGGGTGAGGGGGGTTGATAAGTTGTTCTCTAATCTGGTGATGGTGTCTCATTGCAGGCCGTGAGGGGAGGGGTATGCCCTGATGATACACAGTAGATTTACCCTTGCGCTATGACAACGTGAGCGGAACTTGGCATTAAAAAAATCTTCCCAAAACAAAATTTAACAAATAAAAACTATATGAAGTTTTAAAAAATATTTGTTTCCCCTAAATAAATGCATGGCATGATTGTATTTTAAGAGGCCACAAAAAGGTGAAGGATGTGTAATGTGTAGGTAGATGGCGAAGTTAGCTAAAATGGCAAGAACTTTTTACTTGGCCTGTGACCGCTACATCACTTGCCAACAGATCATCTCTCATGGTCTGTGGACGCAATTATCTTCTGCATAGAAGGAGCGTCTGTATATCCTAGATAAGATAAGAAGAAGAATGGAGTACAGAAGTGGGGTAAGGGGGCGTCCATATATGGCATCACGCACCTAGTGGGGAGGGGGGAGTTTAAGAATTGTGACATCACGTAAAACACGCTAACTCAAGTCAAAGTTCCACTTGAATATTCAATTTCTTAATACATTTAATTATTTCATGACGTTTTACATGGATTCACGCCTGTTACGATATTAGAGTGCAGTCTTATAATAAATATATACTAAAATGACAACAAATTGATTTGAAAAATGCTCATTTTCAAATAGAAAATAAGACTTTTAGGGTCATGGGGTTTCCACAGCTTTGTGACGTCATATTTGAGAGGGCGTCTAAGTTTTTGTGACAAAGTGTGACGTGGGATAGTGGGGATTTAAAATCGGTCAAAGCGGCGTGACGTCTTTAAGGAAGACCCTTAAGTGGTCGCTCCGCTTTAACCCTCAGCGGCAATTTCTTCCAATTGAACGTTAATTTTAAAGTCAAGCAAGCGTGGTGATTGCTACTGGATCCATTTTTAGATATTAATTTAAAAAACTAATTAAGTGATGACGTCACCGATTAAGATTTAGAAGCAATTTGGTTTCGACTTATTGGGCGGTTTTATGGTCCAGTACCATTGGTAAATCTGTGGGAGTTTTTTCAGCCAATCGAAAACGTACATTAATCTTAACTGCGCACATCTCGACTATATTTTATCTGCGTGTTACTAATAAGAGTTTATTAGACTGAAAATATGTTTCAATAAGTCAATTAACAGTTTTCTTACTGAAAAAAAAAATATATATATGCATGCTCCCCAGTTCTGTTTTGTTGATTTTTTCTAAATATAATTGGAATGATAAAATATTTGTTTTGACTTTCAAACTCACCACATAGGAACAAATGTTAAATAGCTTAGTGTAAGAGATTATATTCTTGACATTGTTTCAAATTGAGAAAAATGTCAAAAAATTATTGCCATTTCTCAATTTCCCTCATTTACTATTGGATTATCAGGATCTGAACATCCAACTCTAATATCAACCAATTAACAAAATAAATGAACTAGTAAGTAGGGAGTAAATTCATTGTGTTCTTCGGATAAATAATCAACATAGTAGTGAAAGGGACCAAGGGCCATTCAGATATGCACACATCTTAGAGTTTAGATAACTCACGCTTGTTCTATTTCTGTCTTGTTTTCTAAACTGCCATGTCACGTTCGGGGAGAGTTACAAGGGCAACAACTCTGCCAAGTCCCTGATCTGAAGGGAGATAAGAACTCACCGAGACTGAAGATAACGGGGGTAATCCGATATCAGCTTAGACTTGTTTGTCTCATTCATAACCCTCGGACTAACACACAGCTCACTTTGACGTCTTGCAATATGGTTTTGTCAACCAAACAATTTCTTTGTTACAAGAGGGTCCCTGAAACTCGGCCAGCATCATTCCTTAGAGAACGAAGCCAGACACTCTGTAACAACTCGCAGTGAACCATCGGTCGTCATCAACGGCATCCTTGTGTCTTGTAATATAAGGAAAATAAATGTCCATAAACGCCAACAGTAAATTTTTTTATGGATGATTTTAATGACAAGCTAAATCAGAGCCCTGACATTTGTAATCCGATAAACAAGGGGCCAAACAAAAAGAATTAAAAATGAAAAAACAAAACAAAAAACAATTGCATCAAGAGCACAGTAAACAGTAAACCTTGCTGGCCTGAGAGGGATGATTTTGTTAACATTATTTTTTTTCTATTTTGTTTAATTTTCAACTGGTAAATAAGGCTAAACCGAAACATAAACCATCATCTCTAGCATTGAAGTGTCAACAGATCATGATGATCATCAGTCTAGATCTCTTAAGACTGTTTGGTACTCACCAAGGACTGCGTTGTCCTATTGTAACACAGACAGCTTGGGGCAGAGATACACAGGCTTGTCTATAGGAATGTTATTCCCATGGGATTCCCATGGGAAACGGCCCATGGGATGGGATGGGACAGCACATATTTGTATGTCCCATGTATTTAAAGGCTTGTCTAGATTTTTCTCATTTTGACGAGCGGTAACACGGGGTGATACTGAATTGCTATAAGTTAACAAATTTTGTCGTTTCGCATGTCTCTTTGTTTATGTAGTCCTATTTAGTAGACACTAAACCTAAACTTTCATAAATTTCATAATTTTAATTTAAATGTATTCCATATTAATATTATAATAGTAAACCCACGGGATGGGATGGGATGGGACAGGCATAAATTGCCATGGGATGAGATGAGATGGGACAGAAAAATATGTCCCATGGACAAGCCTGGAGATACATAACATATCTAAGATAGCCTTGAATGTAGGATCATGCACCAGTCGATTGAGTAACTAGAACAGTTTGATTCATTCGTCACTCGAGGTCAAGTGATTTCTGAATACTCAACTCTCCGCTGATTGGTATCATGCACGTCTTGGTCTAATTTAAAGTCAAGTTGTTCAAAGGGATCTCTTCCCGTGCTAAAAGTTGAGCCAGACTCAAGTCATCGTGTGTTAGTCATTGCACGTCTTGTTAGGAAGTAATCAAATAATCAACACTTGACACAGACTCTTATAATACACCAATCCCTCAATATTTTGCGTACTTTTAAATGTAGAGCTACTATTTTTTAGACTCACATCTAAAAAAAAAAACACAAAAAAATCATCGGCGGCGCAGCAAAGTTCATCATCACCTTTATTGTCTTAGGGGTCGTCCATAAATGACGTCACGCGATTTTAGCCGTTTTTTTTACCCCCTCTCCCCCTACGTCACACGTCGTCACAAATTCGTAGACACCTCCTCCAAATATACGTCACAAAACTTTGACCCCCCCCCTAAAACAACAACAACAAAAAACACTTAATTTTCTATTTGAAAATAAGTATGTTTCAAATCACTTTTGTGTCATTTAAGTATTTATTTAGAGTAGGCCTACATTGTAATATTGTAACACGCGTGAAACTATGTAAAAGATATTAAATAAATTGTAAGCCAGTGATTCTCAAACGTTTTCGTATCAGACGACCGGCTTAAATTTTTTCATATCACCAGGTACCATTGCATTCTTTTCCCGTTTTCACGTCATTTTCTCTGTACTGATTTAATAGCAAAATGAACCCCTACACAGCTTAAAGCCCTATAAGATTAAGTATGAATTGGGCTTGTTTTATATATTCCATTTTTTATAAAAATGTTTAGTTGCCAAGGCATAGCAAGACAGCAAACGAACAATGCAGCGGTAATGTCAAAAACCATTCGATGTGATTAACCTTCGCGATTAAGCTCGCGAATGTGACTATTGATGTTACAAGGATTATTGCATTGTTGACAAACCTGGAATATACAGATACAAGACAATTCCTCAAACTGATTTCAATCTTTTACTGACAGTTTTCCTGCTAAGTATATGCACATCAAAGGCATTTGATCTAAAATTATCACCTTCATATCACATCTCATGTTTTCTAAAAATTATTAGGTATGCGTTGGAAGAGGAAAATGGCCAATACTGTACGATACCCACATTTGTGCAAAAAAAAAAAAAAAAAAAAAAAGTGTCATCTTGTGCGTCGCAAAATACAGTAATTATACAAAAATTATTTAAAATTAATATTTTTAAAATGCATTTTTTTTTTTTTAAACTGTCAATTGACTGACGGCCAAACTGTAAGAAAGAGGTCGGCGAACAGGGGTAAATTACCTCATCTGGGGTCAAAAGGGATTTCTTGGGGGTAATGCAGACTCATTTGGGACATATAACATCCACTCCACTCCACTAGATACTAGATATATTTAAATACGTTATGTGTACGTGTACGCTTGGAAAGTATGCCCACTATTGAACCGGTTCCTTTCAGAAAATGCATTTGTTAAATTTGTCATCTATGTAGATTTCTTATTTACGTACTATATGAAGATACCTAAATCCAACCTACTTTCATTTATATTGACGCAAGTGACAATAATCTTAATCTGACTTTATCAAGTATCCTTTCTGTCATATTTAAAATTAATGCCTTAAAAACTGAGTTCAGAAGAAAGTTGTTTTGTGCTCCTCTCGAGGAGCGTTGTCAAGAATTTGATGCATTCAATAAAGTTAATGAATACTTTTGACTAATTTTAAATGGACACATTTATCATTATATTTAGAATGGCCAGAGGCGTTGGACCAAGAGCCAATCGAAAATTATATCAAACTTAAAACGTTTATAATTGTATCAAATAGATTCCCCTACCCCCACCCACCCCAAATGGATATTCCGAGTCGCTTTGACTTCTAATATCTACATATAATCATATTCAGATCTTTTTTAGACACTTGTCCTGTTTGTAAAACTCACCATATGCAAATTCGGGGGGGGGGGGGGGGGGGGAANNNNGGGGGGGGAGGGATAACCGACAAAAAAAAAGTTCGCAGACTCCTGTCGCGAATGAACCAAACGAAACTGCGGTTACATCACAAACGCTTTGATGTCAACATCAAACGTCGCACGGTAACAATTTCGTATGTTCTCTTGTGGGTTCTCAAATTTAAGAATTATAATTATATTTAATTATTATGTCTAGATAACTTACGCCAACCGACGTCTGATGGCCAATCGACCGGCACTTTGAGAAGCACTGAATAAAAAAAGTAATTAAATAAATTTTAAGTGAACAAATATTTCAGTGGAAGTTTTATTTAAAGTTATCCCTTCGATGTGACTTCACATTTCTTCAACCCCCCTTCCTTCCCCACGTCCCGCATCGTCACAAAAGTGAGACCCACCTCCCCCCTAGGTGCGTGACGTCATTTATGGACGGTTCCTTATTTACAGAACACCATATCCATCACCAGCATCACGCCATTACAGATAGCTACGTAAACTTGACTATACTTATGTACCTATTGCATATTCCTTAAAAAAATATATTTGATGTCCCCTTTTCGCTGAAATTCAGTTATTGCGACCGTCCTTTGGAACCAATCTCCCCGCCATAAACGATGTTAACTGTTGGCGGTCGGACAACTCGAGGAATGAATTAACTAATAGACGTAAGTGGAATCGAAGAGCTTTGAATTAGATCTTAAGGTACTCAACCCACAAATAATGCAATTTTGAGATAACCAAGTTTTAATATATTATTGTTTATATGATGATAGCACTTTAGTTTTTTTAGGCAGTCTAAAATCGGACCTAGTTACGTTGTATTTTTAGCATTGGGTTCTTCAATTTGACTTTAAAGTAATGTAAACTTATAAAAAATGTATGATCATTTGTGGCTGTAGCCAAATACTCATGTGTGTCTCTGATTGAGGTCGACTCATTAAATAGGTCAGTGTTGAGTGATTGATGCGGATCGATAATGTGGCGCACGAGACGTGAGGAGGAGATCGATGTCGTATGTCACGGGGTTTAGGGTCAGTGACGCACACGACGACAACGGACATCGTCAACAGGAAGAACAGATACATAGTAGAAAAGGGTGTACGCACTATATGGGTACGCAAAAACTAGCAGGGGTATATACAGACTAAATGGGGTATGTATACACTAACAAGGGTATGTGCACACTAAATGGGGTATGTACACACTAACAAGGGTATGTGCACACTAAAGGGGGTATGTACACACTAACAGGGGTATATATAGACAAAATGGGGTATGTACACACTAACAGGGGTATGTGCACACTAAATGGGGTATATACACATTATCGGGGATATTGTCACACTAGCAAGGATGTGTACCCACTGGCAGGGATGTGTACACCCTAACAGGGCTGTGTACACCAGCATGGGTATGTACACTAGTAGGGCTATGTACACTGGTAGGAATATGTACACTAGTAGGGGTGTGTACACTGGTAGGGATATGTACACTCGTAGGGATATGTACACCGACACGGTAGAAGAAGTACGTAAACTCCAGTAGGAGTATGTACACCATTTGAGGACCACAAACAAACTAGCCGAAGCTGTAGGTCCACAAGGGGAGCAGTACAAATGTCCCTGGCAGGAAGAGCTTGTAGACCATAGACTCGTACAGATAGGAAGGTTTAGAATGGAAAGAATGGGGAGAGTGGCTTGATGAAAGAAAACGGGGAGTGTGATGGGCTAATAGCCAGCTATTTAGCCTGCTCTTTTCTCAGATTTCATTCATTAACTTTTTAATTTAAAATGAAACGTGGCTTATGGCCTAAAATCAATATCTTTGAGCCCAAACGTAGGAGTTTACTTAAGTGGGCTGGGTGACTTTACTCATTAAGAAACATACAACATAAATTTATATGTACAGTTGAAATGTGTTCACTTGCTGTCAACGTGTTAGAAAGAAACAGGTAATCACTTTTTGAAGTCATTCAACTCTGACATAGACGTAGGTTCACCTCATGGGGAAATAGGTTGTATTCTAACAACTTGTGCTAGAGGTTACTGACCCCGGATATACATAACTATGGAATGATCGCTTTTAGAAAATACTTTGATTCTTGTTATTGATAAAATGAAGCCGATTTACATTCATCTCATTCACATTAAAAAAAGTTGTCAAAAAGTTCTGATCGAGGTCGACGGGCTCTAGAACTATCTGGTAGTAACGTACTCATAACGTATCATAACGTACTCTATATAATTACAGATCTTATATTATAAGTTCCGGATCTAAAACACGATAATAACACGTCTTAATAGACGATAGTTGTTATTGACAGTTCTAATACTACTAGACAGACTTCTGGGTGTATTAGTCCATATCTACGTAATTTATGTCTAATATTACTTCTCGCTAAAGATTCAGATCAAGGCTTAAATCAAAATTATTGAACCCGTTAAATTTTCATTTCGACTCAGATTTCATATTTTAACGCTTTTTGTCATAAGTTTACTGTTCCGTTAACGGTTAACTTTTTCATTTGTTTACTCGATTTGTTATCTGTTAACTCTTATTGCTATCGGTATGTTATATGATTCATTATGTGAAGCCTGCTTGGTCATATGTTGCCTATTTGCGGTCATTAAGCTAGTACAATCCATTTAATCAATCTCGTGATTTAGTTTATACATCCCAATCATCTCCTGACCTCTTAGCTTCCAGTCACGAACCAATAGATTTCACGTCGCAGTCACTCCCACCTCGTCCCGGAAATGTTCACATAATTTAATCGGCAGGGATCTGTTTACCCCGGGGACTTGACTGATTGATAGGACCTAATTCTTGTGGGATATGTACTCATATGTTGAGATATGTGGCCTTAGTCTTCTCGTGGTGACGTATGATGTAGAAATAATCCCGAAATTTTTCATTTGCATCAAAAACATATTTCATTACATTCAAACTTTACGATCAGAAAATGGGTTTACAAGTTCATTCCAAAGTTTGCCAATAAATATTTTCTCAGTAAACCGCATTGAACATTGTACTCTATCTGGTCTATTTGCCTCATTTACATTACCAGACCTCTAGCTGTCATCAAATGTTGACCACATCACTAAAGCTACAGCGATGATGTTATCAGAACAGGGCCCCCGTATTCCACTAACTGGACCGTATTTCCATACAAGATACATTTGTTGGGACCAAAGACGGCCAGGGTCAAGGATTGAAACGTCGTGCACGTGGAATTGAGTCACGTGGCTTTAACTAAAACAGAGCTTCTCAAATTGTGATGTCTTACCCCATGCTGGTATTTTCAGATTAGTGAGTGAAGCTGATCTTTAAAAAAAAAACGAGGAGAAGCGTAAATTCCATGTACATTTTATTTTTTTAAAGTTTTATATTTTCTTTACCCTAAGCAATTAGTTATCGGATGTCTCATTTTCCTGTCTTTTATTACATTGGTGCAAGAACATTTCTCTGAATATTGATTTTCCTTTTAAGAAACAGGAGACGAAGAAAGACATGTATGTAAAAAATTTATTGAGAAATCCTGCAATAAGCTGTGGCTTCCCGTTAATGTCATGACGTGAATGACGCATTCAAACCAAAGCTTGGGATTAGACAAGTAGCGTAATCTGTCTCGTTTGGGGGAGGGGTGGGCAGGAACACTGCTCGGCATTTTCACAGACTTACCGACAACCCCAATGTGTTTTACTGTCACAGACTTACCGACAACCCCAATGTGTTTTACTGTCACAGACTTACCGACAACCCCAATGTGTTTTACTGTCAAAGATTTTCCGACCACCTCACCGCGTTTTGCAGTCACACTCCGACCAGCTTACCATGTCGAACTGTGACTTAACACCAACCCCACCACCTTGTTTTACTATTAAACAAAACCTTCCAACCATGTCATTTAGTTCATCCGTCACAAATCTGCATATCCTCTAACTTGATTGTGGGAGTGCGTGCGTGTGGTATATGCGTGATGCTTTTCGAGCGTGTATGTGTGGTTGAAACGTTTAATATTGTCAGCAAAATATTGTAATAAATGTGGATCTATTTATTACAGTAACAATAAGCTACGATTAGAAAATATTTTTTAAAAAAAAATTTGTTTTACTTCTAGGCAATATATGTGATCACAAATTCAAAATTACCATAACTGGAAACAAAATGATATAGTCTATAAAAAGTTACTATCGATTTTATTGAAACCACGGAAATATTAATGTTTTTAATATTAACATATGTTTTAGAACCAGTCCCAACAACCCTCTGATGATTAGAGTGGTCCTCATCGACTAGACCAGTGGTTCCCAAAGTGGTCCCTACGGACCCCCAGGGGTCCGCGGAACCGTTCAGGGGGTCCGTGGACAATTAAAATTGATTTGGGGGTCCCTGAACAACGTCAGGGGGTCCGCGGAAAGTTTTAAATTAGTAAAAAAAATATGTTTTTTTTATTATTTCGGAAACAAAAATAAAGAACAATGTATACTGTTGTAGAAATTTTAAGTCCTGAGTAAAATAAAGTTGTTTGATCTAAGAACAGAAAAAGAACTACGCTATTCCAACAGCTGTAACCAATCAAAATGCTTTGTTAATTGAAAGGCTTGTCAAGTTTGATGTGTGAGAAAGGCTGAGACACAATATGTAGGTCATAAAAATACAATCTTTAAGCGGAAATGACGATGATTGCAGGGTTGGGAAAATTGTGACGTGTCGGTAAGTTATCCAAGGCAGGAGGAATCCAGCTTCACATTGATATCGCATTTGATATGATTGGACGATTCGAAATACATGAATCAGGGCAGCAAAAATTCTTTTTTAAAATTCAAAATTCGACCAAACGCCTTTATTTGGAGAGTTAGCAAAATAATATTTAAAAATATTTAATAACTTGCCTATAATAAACCAGGAAATAGAGTATTACCGATGTATCTTCTGTGTAATCAAACTTTGTGGAATGAGTCTATGAAACCTTCCAGCATGAGGAACATTTAATGAAAATCCTTAGTGATAAAAACGATAACGATTTAATGTTTTTTGAAGCAGTCCAAGACACATATTTGAAAACACCATCACTTCAACAACTCATAAGGACAACATCTAAGCAAGATGACTAAATGACGATGGACTGGACTGCGTGCGTACTACAATATTTCTTTATTGATTGCAAAGTCTGGAAAGCCCAACACGATTAGTGAAAAACTTATTTTAGCAGCTGTAAGTGAGGTGATAAGCACTGTGTTGCACAAACCAGCTTTCAACATCACAAAAACAATTCCACTGACCAATAGTTCAGTCCAATGAAGGATTAGCAAAATGGCTAAGTGTGTTGAAAATTCTTTATGTTGAATACTTAAAAAACGTCTGAATTTTCTCTACAACTTGACGAGTCCACTTTACCAGGAAATGACGCTTTACTTTTAGCTTGTGTAAAACTTTGTAAAAGAATATCAATTTTGCCAAGACCTGTTGTTTGCTAAATGCTTGGAAACAGATATAAAAGGTGTGGAGTTCTTTACTGAATTAAAAGATATTTTTCCATGAAAAAGCTATACCCTTGACTAGTATCATTTCTGTTGCTACTGACGGTGCACCGGCAATTGTAGGAAGATACCGAGGCTTTCTGACACACTTAAAACAAGCTGTACCAAATGTATGTTCAGTACATTGTGTCATTCATCGACATAATTTAGTTGCAAAAATCTTAGTGAAGTTTTGCATGGATCACTAGATTATGTCAATGGAGCAGTTAATAAATCTAAATTAATGCCTTCAATAATTGCTAAACTTTGTTTGGAAAATGATGAAGACTATAATCGTTTACTACTTCACACAGAAGTACGTTTGTTAGCTAAAAGTTTATGTTTAAATCGATTTTATGCTCTCTTATTCAGTGCTGAAATTCCTGGAAGGCAAAGACAATGATTTGAGACAAAATTTAATTAACTCAAAAAATGACTTAGCCCATATGACATATTTGTTAGCAAAATTAAAAAAAAACTAATTGGAAACTACAAGGTGACCAATTAAATTTAATCAAACTAAAAGTGTAATATCTGCGTTTGTTGCAAAAAAAATTTTTTTTTTATATAAACAAAAATTGAGATGAAGAGAATGGTCTCAGATTCAAAATCTCTCGAAATTGCAAAGAGAAATGAAGATTTGTTTGCCTACTGTCAACACTTAGCGGCTCTTCATGCAGACCTGAATCAAAGATTTGAAGACATTCCACACATGGATATTCCCGACAGGGTGTTGAACCCTTTCCCTCGGAGACAAACTCAGATCCCAGACATAGATGAATCAATGCTAATACAGGAGCAACTTATTGAATTATCGACACACGAGGAACTTAATTAAACCAATGTTTCAACAAGGATGCCACAAATTCTGGTTCCAAAAAGAGATTCCAATTGTATTTCCTGTGTTATGGGTTATTGTTGAAAAGTTGTTTACTACTTTCCCGTCTTTCCTATTTGGTAGAAGGTGGATTTAGTGCAGTTATGAACCTCGTCACAATCAAAAGAAACTTGCTAGATATTAGTGCTCATGCGGATTTGCCTTTGCTACTCACAAACATTTAGCTGTTCATAAATCTCGTCAAGCTCATCCCAGTCATTAAAAAAACAACAACTTTAAGTTAAGTTTAAATAAATAATTTTCCAACAAAGTGTTGTATTTTAAATTAGTAAATTTGTATGCTATACATTTATATAGCATTTTCACTTGGGGGTCCGTGGGCAAGTTTTGACTGTAAAAGGGGTCCACGGGCAAAAAAAGTTTGGGAACCACTGGACTAGACGGACGAAAAACGATGTTTTTAAAGTAAATAAATGTTAAACTTTAATGCCCATCGATAATCCCTAAGGTTGTAACCAAAATTAGTTGACCTACAACCTGAACAGCTCAGTCTGAAATAGTCTGATATAAACAGCTCAGTCTGAAATAATCTTACATAAACAGCTCAGTCTGAAATAGTCTGGTATAAACAGCTCAGTCTGAAATAGTCTGACATAAACAGCTCAGTCTGAAATAGTCTGACATAAACAGCTCAGTCTGAAATAGTCTGACATAATCAGCTCAGTCTGAAATAGTCTGACATTAACAGCTCAGTCTGAAATTGCCTGACTAAATAGACCGGAGTTATATTTAGATCGCAGCCACCCGTAACGGGGAAACCTACTGACAGGACGTCACGTTCTTAAAATAACTTTACCCCAGTTTTTAACTTGATGAGGGATTTCAAACTAACATTCTAATGGCTGAATATATGCTGCTATATCCGGCATGGCGTTATCTGACCCCAGTCCCTGATTGTAAACAAAATGTTGTGGTGAGCTTCCAGAGTAAATCACTATGTTGTTATTTAAAGTGGTGAACTAGATTTGCCCGTGACTTGAGTAATAGCTACTATGACATTTCTTGAAAGCGTCCACATTTCTCCACAACAATATTGGGGTAAATAATAGTCATACTGCTTCGGTTAGTGGTACTAATGTCCATAAATAATGAATGCCAGGATTGTGACACATGTTAGGAAGACAAAGACAGGGTGGTTAATTGACTAAGGCGAAGGCAGTGAAATTTAGATAATTTGACTGGATAAAGTGAGAGAGTTAGATAATAATATGCGTCTTCAAGTACAAATTGAATGTAAGTCAGTTTATATTGCAATAATGAGTTTTCATTCCATTTAAAAAATAAATGTGAATATTATCAGAATTATTCAGTGTATCTGGCAGGGCATTCTAAAACAATGGTACATCACTGTTATGATACATCATTGTTTGTTTGTTTGTTTTTATTTATTGTTTTATTTTATCAACAGATAAAGGGCAGAAGCAATATTTGGAGCACCAACAGAAAACACTAACTTTATACATGCACCAGAAGAACACATGTATGTAGTGCAAGTTAGTTTTAGTTTTATCTATGAAAAACTTGGCGGCTAACTAGATTTTATAAAAAAAAAAAGTGGTAACTCAGGTTACAAGCGCTTTGAAAAACGAACTCTTCATGTGACGAAGAGCACAAAAATATGTTCTCAGGTAACGAACAGTGCTTCTGTTTAAACGTTCGAGGCCAATGATGGTGTCCAGTGCAAACGAAAGCCACGTGGTACTCACATAAATTTGTGTTAGCCGCGTAGTCCAGCTTACAACGCATGTACAGTGTGCAGCCTATTACAAAAAATTCGTGCAAAATATTAATGCGCAATGAGCATCGGAATGTGCTTAAAGCTGAGCCTAACATTAGATGGAGTTTGCCAAGAGAACTGAGTTTGAAGTAAAACCTAATGACTAATGAACGGAAGCGATAACTCTAGGTAGTTTACATGTTTTAAGAAGTAAGGAATGTACTTTAATAGAATTGATGTGGCAATACGTGAACAAGGAATAAAAGACAGGAAGGAACTGCTTATTTTAATTTTGATGATGTCACATCTAATGAGTTTAATAAAGGCATTCACTTATATTAATAATAAATTACAAAAATAATTTTACAAATATAATAACAAAATAACATTATTTTCATTTGAAAATAGATACATAAAGTAACAAAATAAAAAAGTGTGGGAACACTTAAAGGTTGTCCTTCATATTAGTTTTTTTTTAAAATTATTTTTTTATTTTTTTTTTTAAATTTTTAAAAAAAATAATTCGATTATAAAGAAATACTGGTTTCAGGGGTTCACTATAAACTTACACCACAATCTTCCAGAAATCACGAAATAATTTGTGTGCGGTTGGTGGAGGAAACAGAGTCTCCGCAAGTATTCTTAGACCCACAACTGTCAACCGCCTTTGATTGCTGCTTCTCCTTCAGACACTTATTGAATCTTCGTTGGCAATATTTATTACAGAGGTGTCACTAAGATTGGTGTATTTCGGGGCGGTTGCTCACGGTGTCACCCGCCCCTTCCCCACGATTCACCCGTCAGACATACTCCGAGTCCGCCGGTGCCAAATAACGGGAACATACAGAATTTTACATTTTGGTGTCATCCGTCGCGGTTCGCTCACCCTCCCCCCAGTGACGCCTCTGATTTATTGCATAAAACCACGATACCATTATAAAATCACATATATGTGTACCAACATAGGGCTAGAAACACTTCATTCGACTTTGCCAACACATTGATCAATGCTAATGTATTCACATTACTAATAAATGCATAATCATGTCATTCCATCAAATATTGAAAAATAATCTGTTCTGCTATCATTTATTTATAAAAATTTATGAAGCTCCATCAAATATTGATACAGTTTTATGTATTGTCATTACGTATTGATTTTTAAAAAAAACCATGAAATCCTAAAGGCATGACCAATAATCCGATTATTTAAACAATCATGTAAAATCATCACAAACGAACAATATCATGTGGTCATATTGAATAAATAATTTAGGTTTTGCACTGAGAGTAATTCTTGAAATAAACTATTGCACTCATTACAGTTTCTACCCTGAAATCTTTCTATTGGTCTATACTTTGTTGTTTATACTAAAATAAACAAGTGTTGAATTACATGCTGTGTAATGTACTTATGTTTATATCCCAAAGGAAATCCTATATGGAGAACTGGCATCCTGGAAAGAGGAAGACAGGCCATCCGAGTCTCTGATTTAAAGATGTCAGCCAGAGAGACATGAAAGCAGCCAGAATAAACTCAAGTGACTGGGAACGCAAAGCAGAAGACTGATCTACGTTGCGCACAGTTGTCAAAAGGGCGTCATAGTAGCCGAGGAGCGAAGGATGGAGGAGGCTGCAGACAGAAGAACTAGGAGACAGGTCGAAACATTGGGAGGCACAGAACTCGTGTGCAAAAGCTGTGATAAAAAAAAGTCACTCAAGGATAGGAATGCTCAGTCACACGAGGAAGTGTCTATACCCAACCCAGCGGGGATGCACCATCGTCTTTCGAGACGGAAGGATGCCGATAAACGAACATAATTTCAGACAACATGAAAAAGTAAATTAATTAAAGAACCCGATTTGTCTAAAATTAAATTATGTACTGCTCTACGGTGAGCTGTCAACGGGGCTGGGGAAGAATAGGTCGCCTCTCCCTGCACTACAAGGACATTTGCAAGAAAGACGTGTTACTGACGTGTATCGACCATAAAACGTGGGAGGCCATAGCAGAGGAGCGCACCCTCCGGCGGTCATAGGTGAGTGAGGTCACTCAAGTAGCGGAAGCCACCCTCACAGCTGGGAATGAAGAGAGAAGAGCCAGGAGAAAGGTGCGGCTAAGAGGAGTAAGAGTCATGGTCCCTTGAGGACGGACGGATGCCATACCATACCATACCATACTATACCATACCATACCATACCATACCATAACATACGATACCATAACATACGATACCATACCATATCATAACATACCATACCACACCATACCATACCACACCGTAACATACCATGTCAAAACATACCATACCATACCATACCTTACCACACCATACAATACCACACCATACCATACCATACCATACCATACCACACCATACCATACCAAACCATACCATACCATACTTATCATACCATACCACACCACACCATACCATACCATACCATACCACACCATACCATACCATACCATACCATACCACACCATACCATACCATACCATACTTTACCATAACACAACACACCATACCATACCATAGCATACCATACCATACCTTACCATACCATACCATACCATACCATACCATACCATAGCATACCATACCATACCATACTTTACCATACCATACCACACCACACCATACCATACCATACTTTACCATACCATACCACACCACACTATACCATACCATACCATACTTTACCATAACACAACACACCATACCATACCATAGCATACCATACCATACCTTACCATACCATACCATACCATACCATACCTTACCCCACCATACCATACCATACCATACCATAAACCAAAATATTTTCAGATAAATATTTTCCATCATGCACATTGTCACTTTGATAAATAAGCCTTCAAACTTCGCCACACCCACCATCACTTTTATAGAAACGAAAGATAATTCCAATCCCAAATAGCAATAGATCGTTTGAGAGCTGGAAGAGATTCACAGGGGTTTGAAGGAAGTACGCCGACGTCTAGCGAAGAGAAAGAGTTTCCCGACCGTCGTGGTCTTCACCGATTCTCGGTTTTCGCTCGAAACCTTGAATCGAACCTCTCTGGAGGCCAAGACGGTGAGTGTCATTTTGGAGACAGTAGGTGAATTCCTGGCACGTGGCGGCAGAGTAGTCCTACAGTACATGGCCGGACACTGCGGAGCGGCCCAATCAGACAGGGTCGACGCACTGGCCAGGGCAGGCGCTGCCCAGCCCCAACCCGATAAGCCCTTGACCCAACTGGGGGTCAAGTCGTGGCTAAAAGACCATTTCCGTGAGAAATGGCTTGAGGGCTGGGCAAATGGGAATACGGCCAGAAATGTGTACCAGAAAATGCCGCGACCGAACAAAAGCGATGCCTTGTGGAAACTTGACCGTAGTAGTCAGACACTCATAGCACGAATGAGATCTGACCATTGTCCAATACGAAGCTACCTGTACAAGTTTGACAACAGAAGGGAACTGGCCTGTCGGCTGTGTGGCTGCCCCGAGGAGACGGTGGCCCACGTACTAGAATGTTGCCCCGAGTTGGACGGGGTTTTGGGTGGTGAAGTTGCGGTACCTGCTGAGGATTACCTCTATGGCAATGCCCGAATGATGAGGCTCGCCTGCGAAAAATTGAACCGGGTTTTAAGAGCCTAACGGCTCAACCCAAAAGAGAATGTACATTCATTAGTTCATAGTGGTTTTGAGAGCTATTAACAGCCGCAATTCAGAAATATTCACAGCATTACAACCAACAACCATGAGAGGTTTTTTGTGCTTTTTTTTTTACCGAAATGATTTACCAAACTCAAACCTAAATGTCACAAGCTAAAGATTCCGAGAGAGACAGAGCTAAGGAAATAGAAAGAGGAGAAAAAAAGAAAGTGGTTACCACACGAACCATTGAGGTTGAGTAGAAGCAAGTGCTAACACTTCTTTCACCGTGTAGATTTTTGCCTGATTAAATAAAGACCCAATGATTTATTGACTTTTGAGAATCCCTGGCCCTGCCGCAGGTTAATTAACATTCTCAGCAGCGCCAAGCTCGTGTAAACATAACTTGGCATCGAAGGGAGGTAAATCCAGGGAAATTCCCGTCATCTACCCGCCAATGTGCCGTAGTTATAACACTGATGATACTAACTGTGTTGACAACGGACACGATTCAAGTTCAAGCCGCACTGAAAGATCAACTCTGTCCCCCCCCCCTCTTTTCCCGCCTTCTCGCCACCAACTTCACTAATGTAATAATTATTCATAGGTGTAAATTAAACGTATTTTTCCATCTAAATTTATGCGCTAATTATTTGTAACAGTGAGTGGCGTCGCTAAGGGGGTGCGGTGGGAGCGGGCCGCCCCGGGTGACATCATCAGGGGGTGACACCAGACTTTAAAACTCTATATACTCCCGTCATTTGTCACTGGAAAACTCGGAGGAGTCTATGGGTTAAATCATGAGGGGGTAACACAATGAGTTACCGCCCCGGGTGACACCATGAGCTACCTCCCCGGGTGACACCAACCCTAGTGACGTCTGTGATTTGTAACAGACATCACCAATACAGTAGTTTACTACAAGTGACCTGCCAGAATCACACTCAATGAGACCACAACAAGAAACGAATTTTCAAAACACAGACACATCTTAATAATTGTTTGAAATTTAATTTAATTTTTTATATATTTTTTAAAATTATCATTTAATTATCGGGGATATTGGTGAATAAAAGAACTCTCTTTGTTTTCGGCCAACAGTATCATTCTTCATAACAATAACTTCACATTTGCCATAGTTACAACCAATGTGACCTCATTAGCGGTTCCGGCTTACCGTTAATAAGTTAGAGTTCTTTCCCCGCCTTGTCTCAAAGCCTTGATTTACTATATAGATTGTCTTTGTACTTTGCTGAAATTCATCTAGGTCTCCCTTTATAAATAAACCAATAAAAATGCATACAATCGATTCAAATAAATTAGTTCAGCGCTCTAAAACCGCAAACAACCCTCTAAATTGTTCTACACTGCCTGTTACAACAAAAGTCCGACCATTTTACCAATTTATCTGGAATGAAGTCATTAGTCTTATCTTGCGGGTCTCTTCTTGTCTGTTCTCCACCTAACATGCGTCATCTTCCTCCTCCCCCCCACCACCAAAAAAAAAAAAAAGTTATTTGCACCCTCTCCCTCTCCATTTAATATTTATAATGTAACATGAAGAATCTTTAGCTACTTTCCCTGGATTAATTGACATTTTCCCAAAATATCTACCTATATTATTCCTGGTACAAACTTTAGCACCTATGGAAGAGTCTGTAGGACTTACCAACAGAGGTGTACCGGATTTTGGCTCCGGCTTCGGCAAATATGAATCCTGCCATTTTTGCAAATCCACCTCCGCCTGATTTCACTTCATAAAATCGGATTTTAAAAAAAATTGAATTTTATACACCCGTAATAACCATTAAGTTTTAAACATCTGCCCAATAACACAATCCCCATATAATGTCAAGCAACAACCTCCTTGATTTTCTCACTCGCATCTCTATTCAAGATGCAATATTTTAAATTATTTTAGAGGAGATTGTGTAGATAGATATAATTAAATTTCAAACAATATTCCGTTCGAATGCTCCCTCGTGTCAATCGCTTCCGCTGTTCCGTGTTTGGTCCAAGTTAACTTCTCTGTCATGGCCTGTGAACCCCTATTTGACTTTACTTGTCATCGTGATCAAACATTGCGAAAGAATGACTTGTCATTGTCACTTGACGTCATCGCCAGGGTGAAGTCTTGGCTACTGGGGTCACATAACCTGCGAATGAAACAGATCGCTCGAAGGTAAAGTTAGGCATTTGGAAAAGGTAATAGGTTACCGTACCTAGTCCGCGATATTCAAAACCAGTCGGGCCATTAGAACGATTTCATCACGTTTTAGTTTATTACTGTAAACTTTCGAGAACTTGTGTGAATGAAATTAAAAAGAAAAACAATTTAAACAAAAGAAATCCTTCAAATCCTACGATTCGAAAAGTTAACAGCAAACGCTATAGAGTTTATCTAATTTTTATAATGTTTATTTTTAAATTAACATTAAAACACAATTTGCGGGACAGGATTTTTCTTCCATTAGCGTCTTAAATTTTACTTAAATTACTTTGAGGTGTGTCTAAAACCTCGTGTAAACAATTTAAAGTAGGCATTAATATAATACATTTATACAAATATATAGATAGATAGCTAGATAGCTAGATAGCTAGATAGATAGATAGATAGATAGATAGATAGATAGATAGATAGATAGATAGATAGATAGATAGATAGATAGATAGATAGATAGAAA